>QJNS01000401.1:0-44282 GCA_004154925.1 Monosporascus cannonballus
TAGCTGGATATAGCTGAGTATGGCTGGGTATGGCTAGGTATCGCCGGCATGATTAGGTGTAGCTAGGCATCCCTAAATAATTAAATAACCACACCCAGCTATACCTAGCCATATTTAGCTTAATTCGACGTTAATTGGGTCGACGATGCACAAAGATACGACTTTCCAAATAAGGTTAAGGGTTTTTAAAAGTGGATATGTGGCCGACTGATAACAGCTGTTTGGAGGGCTAAAACGTTACGCATACACCCCAGTGGCATATGCTTTTGAAAGAAAAGGTTGAAATGAGAGAGTAAGCCCTCTCGGACACCGTACCCGGCATCGTTCAGAGCAGTACGAGTAGATGTTCCGGGTTCTCGGCTGCTCCGTTTGAAAGAAACGGTTGTCCGGCCCCACCGCAAACCGGTGCTTGGAATACGGAAGGCGGTCCGATCTAGCAGAACCCGGACAAATGAGTCAGCAGATACACCCGTGCCGAAGGTTCGATATTGCATTTCCCCGAAACAGAAGTTATGTATCCCGAGGGCCCCAATCCGTCCAAAGTGCAGTCAAGGTTACTCAAGGGGCAAAAGGACTCATCTTTACCGTTGCTCTTGCTCCACGACAGTGGCGGGACTACGCTCGGCTATTGGATGCTAGACAGTCTAGACCGTGATGTCTGGGCTGTACACAACCCTCGCTCTGGAGCGGACAGCCTTGTGAAGGTGAAGTGAGTGAGATAGCGCTACGCTACATCGGTCTGCTATAAAACGTAGGCGTTCGCGGAGTCATTCTGCTCGGAGGCTGGTTACTCCGCGGGTATCTGTCCGTCGCCCATGGCCCGCATGCTTGCCCAGGACGGGAACACTGGCATCACGGTCGGGGGTCTGTTGCTGATTGACTCACCATATCACATCCCTGGGGCACAAAAGGGAGATTCCTACGACGAGCATTCGAAGCCGCTGATGGTCAATGTTCCTCCCCTTGTGCAAAAGGCTTTTGATCACTACGGGGTGATGCTGAAGTCATGGGGCCCTGCCATCTTGGGATAGCCCAGTGTTTAACGGCGAAGACATGCAGTCGACAACAGGAGGCGAGTGTTTTCGAGTCAAGTGCGGCACATCTCTACAAGCCCATCACGGGCAATTGGATTACCGTCGACAGACAGGTGCATCTCCCGAAACAGACGGTGGATGCTTGTGCACCCCCACCGGCTGTCATGCTACGATGCACAAGGCGCAAAAAGGCCGCGGACCGATCAGACAAGCCATGTCGCATAGATGCGTTTCGCGTAACCCTCTTCTGGGCTTGGGACAATGCTATCCCAGCTTCATCAAGGCGATTTTTAGAACCTGATAGTGACCACTACGGGATATTCAACATGTATAACAGGAAGCCTATAAGAGTCGATGCATCTTTAATTTGTACTGATTCGCTGACTACAACTCGCGTGTAGATGCAACATGTGACTTCGCAACTCAAGGCGGCATTAGAGATACTGGAAAGTCTCGAGGTCAGCCGGCACGGGTAGGGTGGCTTTCAGGCATTAGAATACTCATCGCGGGAGGACTTGGCCGCGAAATTCAGGAGCCCTGCGCCGCCTGGGTTGTATGGGCTCGTCTAGGTCTCCGCTGAACTCCGGCCCGATCGGCAACGTGGGTGCAGTAATTACATCTCAGTGCTTACTTCGTAAGTTGAGTGTTCTCACGTAATCATTTTAGACACCATAAGATGGCCCAAATATGTGCTCAACTTCCTTGCGTAAGCCAAAACGGACTGCTATTCATCGAGTATAGTAATAACCTTGTATGTTCTACTTGAGAGTATCGGTTATATGTACCCTGGGCTTACTGACTCAACATGAGCTATCAAATGAGTAATCACAATGAATTGGGTACGGTCCGACAGCATCCGCTGCCAGGGTTGGGAGGGACATGCGAAACGCACGCGCAGGAAGGTCTGGCACCTCTAACTTCCGGAACTGGCCAGAGGGTCTACCATCAAGACCTGCGCATCAATCAGTACGCGGCCACTCAGTCGCAAGCCATCCCCCAAAATGCGGCTTTTGTCAACAGGGACCATACGAACCCGTTCTCCGCACAAGCCGTTCGGGCATCGGCGCCGCCTACTCCTCCTCCATATAGTAGTAGTACGCCGCTACACCAACGCCGCTAGCGTCGTAGGCGACCCTGATCCTTCAGAGCGCTATCATAGAACCGTAAAGCTCCCGGATGGCCGAACACTAGCCTGGGCCGAAGCCGGCTAGCCCACCGGCTTTCCGTGCTTCATGTTCCATGGCTTTCCGGGTTCCCGTATAGAGGCCCCGGGTTTCGAGGACATAGGACGCCGGCATGATGTTCGTGTCATCTGCCCTGACAGGCCGGCTATGGCCTCTCGACTTTCCAGCCTAACCGCCGTCTTCTCGACTGGCCTGCCGACGTACGGTACCTCGCCCGGCACCTCGACTTGAAGCGCTACTCCGTCCTTGGCGGTTCGGGTGGCGGCCCGCACGCCTGTACGTATATCTCCCGGGTTTTTTTCTCTTCTTCTTTGACTTTGTGGAGACCGCATATTACCTAAGTACGCTTTGAGAGCAATTACTAACCCTGGCTCTTGCAGTGGCCTGTGCCTACGCAATTCCCCCTGATGAGCTCTCTTCGGTTGGTCTGCTGTGCAGTGCCGCACCCTGGGAAGCGGGTACCCGGGACGTCTTGTGGTCGGCTCGCCTCGGGTCCTGGGCTTCAACGTACTGCCCATCCTTAACCACGCGTCTGCTTGATCTTGTGCTCGGCATGTCAAAGCGACTTATGGCTTCTGATACGGGTAAGAAGCTCATTGACGGCATCGCTGCCAAAGAGGCTGCTACTGCCGGCAAGGAGATCCCCGAGTCGGAGAAGCATCCGGAAGCCGATGCGGCGCGGAGGGAGCGGTTGCTGCGCATCTTTCTCGAGCCCTTTGCGCAGGGCTCACGAGGATTTGTCCAGGAAGCTTATATCCTCACACATCCGTATGGGTTCCGTCTCGATGTGCAGTTCGAGAGGAAAGTCAAGATTTGGCATGGAACCAAGGATGTCAACTCACCGATCAGGATGGTGCGGTATATGAAGGAGTGGTTACCGCACTGCGAATTATACGAACTTGAAGGTGAAACCCATTTTACGATTATGAAATACCTGGAGGTGTTCGTAAAGTTGGTCGAAGAGCGGTAGTAAGGGTGTATGATGAATAGGCATTTGCCGACTACCCTCTCTATTTCCCATTAACCTTTGCACCAAGATAGAATCGTGCTATGTATGGCTAACACTAGCTACATCGTAATAACCATGAGTACTACCTCCATATTCATTCGCAGATAACATTAACTTGTATGGAACATGTCGCATGCTTCCTCTAAAACAGGCAGCCCGCAGGCGCTGGACGTTGAGTCCTCTTTCTCTATCCAACTTTTCCTGCTAGCGCTGGGGAGATGGGACCGTCAGCTCGGCGGGTTCCGAAGAGTCGGACGATCATAACATGAGGATGACCGCGCTACTTTATAGTAGCAGGCTAGCAGAGGATGACTGGCGAGGACAGGAAATCATGCCTCCCGCCAGTTGAGTTACTCTTAGTTGCGCCGCCCCAAACCCCTCTCTTCTCTCTTCCACATATCGATGTCGGGCTCGAGTCGTAAATATCTGTTCGAGACGAACTCAGAGGGTCCCGGAAGAGGTAAAATCGTCAATCTTCAACCGAATCGAATTCCAGTGACGATCAAGAAAATGCACCGAAAATCTACTGCCGCCCCAGTGCTGGGACCTTGGGCATACGGAGACTTTTTCGGAACTAGGTCAAAGTCGGCGACGGGCCCTAATCGCCGAAGGGTCTCCCATATCCTCCTACGCTACACTAAGATCCTACAGTTCACTCTTGTTCTTCGTATCCAGGATAGACTTGAGAGTCACGAAAAGATGGCGGATACTTCCGGGACATCTCGCCTACCGGCGACCCTCCCCGTCCTCCTCGCCACGCTCCTCGCAACCAGCCCGACGACAACGAAGGTACTGATCCAACCGCGAGCAGGCGCGGCGGGCCGACCAGCCACTACGACCGGACGGGCCCTGGAACGCGCTGAACGTAACGACCGGCACCAAAGGGCAGAGTGTGGCGATCTACGGCGAGCGGACGTGGGGATCGTACCTCCTGGACCGAAGGTACTGCGCGGCGGTATCGTCTAGCGATGGGGAGGGGCGGTGCTACGCGGAGGAGGCGGGCGCACTGTCCGACTCGGGGACTTCTCCATCGGGTGAAGCGCCGCTGATCGCGGACCCCCCCCGGCCCCTCATTCTCGAAGAGCATGGACTTCGCGACGGGGGACGCAGGGCGGCGCGACCGAATGTTAGCCTGCTGGCGGGTCACATGGCCGAGGCCGGGTGGACCGAGTCGCAGTCGTTCGGCATGCACGTGGGGTCGGCAGCCACCCGCGCCCGAGTGCCGGGTTTCCTGTACTTTGGGGGCTACGACCGCCACCGCGTCGTCGGCGAAATGCTGACCGCGTCACGGACGTCGTTCGGGGGCCCGACACTCGTCGACTTGTCGCTCGAATCGCGGCGGCGGGCGGGTCGCCGTTCAAGGGGGGGACAAGACCGACTCCGAGCCGGGCGAGGCGAGGACGACGCGCTACTCGGGCCCGCTGGCCGCGGGCGACGGTACAGTTGGCGCGCGCTCGGGGTCGCCGTTGACCTCTGCGCGCCATATCTGAACCCGCCGCGTAGCACCCGCGACGCCGTCGCGGCGCGCACCTGCCCGTGACGAACGATTCCGACTTGGGCCTGTACCTCTGGGACACAGGGGACGAGGCGTACGCACGCGTCGTGGACTCCGCGGCGGCGCTGCGCTTCACGTTCCATGACAGGGACCACAACGCGCGCCGCGTCGACATCTCGGTGCCGTTCACGCACCCGAACCTGACGCTCGACCGGCTCCTCATTGGTGGTGGCACCAAACCCTATTTTTCCCGCCACGCGGCCTCCAACGGCTACTACTCCCTCGGCCGCGCCTTCCCGCAGGACGCCTTCTTCGGCGCCAACTTCGAGAAGTCGACGTACTAGCTAGAGCAGGCCCCCTGGCCCAACATAGCCGGGGAGCAAGTGATGGCCATCAAGAGCGGCGCGCACGCCGTCGAGCCGAGCAACAACGACCGGGTAACGAGCTGGGAGGGCACGTGGACGCCGCTGCCGGGCGGCAGCGGTGAGGAGGGTGGTAACGATGCGAGGTCGGCAAGCGGCAGCGCTTCGGGCACCGCCATCGGCGTCGGGTGCGGCGCGCTGCTGCTCGCGCTCGCGGGGCTCGTGACGTGGCGGTACAGGCGGCACGACAAAGGGCTGCAGGTGTGCGAGGTGACGCTGCTGGGTGGCCGCGGGTACTGGCCGGCAACGACGGGCAACGACGGCGGCGGCAGCGGCAGCGCGGAGGGCCCCGCCGAAGTGGGGGACTCACACGGGCGACAAGTAGGGGACCCCAAGACGTACTACGGCAGCGGCGGAGAGAAGCCGTACGGCGAGACAATGGACCCCGATCCAGTACGGGGTGGCGGCGCTGCCGCCCCAGGGCGTATATAGGGCAGCGGCCGAGATGGAGGTGCCACCCTCGCTGCCCGCGGCGTATTCAGTCTACGAGTTGGCGGGAGATAATGCGCATCATTCCCGGTAGCAGGGGCTTGCTTGCGGACTCTGCTTCCAAAGTCGTTATATAGCGTCGCATGAATTTGTGAGACTGCGATTTAAAAGTACTCCATACGGTGTGAGTGAAGAGGTGGATTATTTCCGGTCCAAACGCCCGGCTTGATGAGTCTGTGCCGTGGTGAGAGACATAGCGGAGCAGGGTGATGTGTTCCTGCGGATAATCAGTCGGATCCCGCAAGTATCAGAGAATCGACTTGTACATTGTACATAGGCCAGCAATACCGCGAAGCAGCTGGCCGTAGCCCTCTTTGCTACATCGGCAAGCCACTCCATATCGTCCATCCTGATCTAGGGATCGGTTTGCACTCGGGCCCGCAAGCCAAAGACCGATCAAGCCATCCCGGAAGGCCTTATAAGGAAATGAATTTGATGACGGTAAAATTTGAGGTAGCGACCAAGGGGCATGACAATTGCCCGCTGGATGAGTCTCCTGGGGTATCTAACATATATAACTGCATTTCTCGTGATAACAACGTTCCTAACGGACCCTGTTTGTCCGTCGCTACAAGTTCAACCGACTTTCGAATCGCTTTGTCGTGAGACACCGCGCTGGACTATAATCGATAAAATAGAGATCTTCAAGCTAAAGTCGGGGAAGCCAGGCATTTAGAGGAAAGATGGAGGAGATGAAAAAGAACACGCCGGGGTCTCCGAACTCCAATTTCGCCCATTTAATAACCCCGTGGCGCCCTCGCCGGAACTGAATGCCCCAAGGTTTAGAGGCTTGTTTCCAACCCCCTTCTTGTTTGTTTTATTTTCGTAAACGGACTTCACGTGGAAAGAGGCTTGATGTTTGCCTAATAACTTGGGCCAGAGCCGTCCATATGATTGCTGAAGGGAACAGGATCCATAGCCATGTATTCCAGCAAGTCTATGCCCCCCATGTTGACGCCTTGGTCGGTCATGGTGATATTCGAGTTTTCTCCCATGTTCTGGAAGAAGCCAGGCCCCGGGGGCAAGTACCACATCTCGTCGGAATTCCAGTCGTTGTGGCCTTCAAATATGTTCTCCGCCAGCGTAGTGCTATCCAGCACACCGGATTGTGTGGGTGTGCCTGGTCTGAATATTGAAGTAGCCCCAGGCGGGTAGGGAAAGTTTCCTGTCGTCAAGTCGAAGGGAGTTGCCGATATAGAAGGGGTAGTAGAGCGTTCTACAGAGCTTCGTGAGCTGTTGTGCCCAAGCATCGGGTCATGTTCTACCCGCTCCCGGAACTTACCAGGTGCAGCAAGTGAATCCTTGAATCTGGCAGCCTGATTTGGATGCACGTTCTCCATGCCATTCATATGAGACTGGCCGTTGACTCCCGCCGCCTTGGCTGCGTCGCCATTTGCGTGTGGGCTCTTCCCCTCGGCAGGGGTTGGTACTGCCTGCGCAAACTTGAAGCGATCTCGTAGTCGTGACGTTAGGGATTCAAGTAGATCACCGAACCTTGTGCCCAAATGAATGTCATCAACGACGCAGTTCCGGAGCGCGAAAACACTGCGGTCCAGTAAATCGATGCTGATCTGAACGTCCGACTTCGGAGCGCCCAGTGCGAAAGTTTTGAGCAAGAACATAGCACCACTGACAATTCGGAAATAAGTTCGAACCGGCGCATGCTTGAGATATCCGTTAGGCAGTAGACCTTCGACGACAGTTCGCAGAAGATTCCGTGAGCCTTCTACGACTTCCTTGACGTATTCCTGATCCTGGACGCTAAAGCCGCCGAGATGGCCAAGCGGCAAGTTGCCGTAGTAATTCTGCGCACGGGGGGACATCTGCTGAGGGTTCACGGCGGGTGCGACGCCCTGCATGGGATCACTGTTCCCACCAGCTTGACTCGTACATCTCTCCACGACAGCCTGTAACGCCAGGGAGTTCACGTATATTCGCACGTACTCGTATTCGATTGTGAGGATGTGGCGAATGAACGACGGCAACTTGAAACGCTCGAACTCATTCCACCACCCTCTTAAGATCGGCTGGAAGTCCTTGAGCAATGCAGTGTATTTTCCGGATTGGATGATATCAGTAGTGTGTTTTCTGGATCGAAAAAGCTTCTCGTTGCCCAGATGCATAGCATTGCTAACTCCCACCCAGCAGTGGATGATCTGATCGTCCAATTCCACGTCTGGCACGTAGCAGAAGCCGGTGGCACAAGCAGAAGGGTTTGTTGCGGGCGTGTTTCCCTCATGAGACGTTGGCCGCTTTCGCGAGAAGGCCGGATCGGTAGTCCGAATACTTTCGGGAACCATGTTCGTCCAACCTAGGCGACCGGCTAGCTGTGTCAAGTATATCAGAAGTAAGCGCTTTATGCGCATCGCACGCAAGCGATATGCCTCGTCCTCATACTCCGGTCGCGTGATAGCTTGGGCGGCAAGCAGTTCATCGATGTCATCGAAAACACCCAGTTCGTAGGCGAGGCCCATGGCATTGCTTAGGAGCATCCAGCACATCCGGTCGCTTCTCCAAGCAGGCTCGAGCCAGCTCTCAATTCTCCGCCCTCCGACGTTTCCTCCTACTCGCAAATTATGGTGGTCGTCATCTATCTGCCCCGAGGGCATATCCCGCGGAGGAAGCATTAGCTCGTCGATTGCTTCGCCCGGTGGGAAGTGAAGCGCCCTAGGATGCCACTCGGTCAAGATCATGAGCGATTCAATCGTCCCCAACGTTCGAAGGCTCCCCTTCCGCAAGCCCCGCCAGGGCGCTGTGCTAGATGTCTGAGATTCATCGGCGCCGGATCCGCAGAAGCCTCCTCCAAACGCCTCCTGCCCCCATAAGCATCTCTCGATCATCTTCCGAAGATATCTCCACAGTTCCTCGTGGATCGCATGTGATCGACAATGGCCACCCGTGGTACGGATGCTATAGTACCTTGACGCAATGGTGAGAAGGGTGACCGTCAGGACGGGTTCCTCCGTTAACAACGTGCTATGTGAAGCCGGGTTGCGGAAGGTGGGGGGCGATACCGGCGTCATGGGGGACAGATACTCGTAATAGCTACGACACGGTCAGCAGCTAACCTTCCAGGATCTAACAGGCCAACTTACTATACAATGTATCTGATTGCCTCTTCTTTGGTAAACCACCCCGCTCGGACAAATCTGAACCTCGACCAGGCCTCCAGGGCCTCTTGATATCCGCGCTCACGCTCCACGCTGCTCAACTTGAGTTCAATTTCTCTCCTCTCCGCTTCGGGGTTCAGGACATTCTCAGAAGGAAGCAGGCGCGGGTCGATGGGATCCGCAGATCTCGACTCGACGTGGCCGGGCACGCGGCCATTGAACATCGAGTTCTGATCTCGGGGTGTCTTAAGTCCCGGAGCGGTGACGGGGGAGGGCTGAACAACAGAAATTATACTGCCATGACGCACATGAGTCTCATGAGGACTAATCGTGTCATCAGTAATGCTTCCCGGGGCAGCATTGGTAGGCAGGCCTGACATGACTGACCTATCCGTGGCAGCCTTGTATAGCAAATCTAACGCATCGTGCGGTCCGTAGACCTCTTTTCTCATGACACTCTGAGCCTCTAAGTTCTCCATCGGCGCGTTCGAATCCTCCCCGCCATCAGTGTAGCTGGTCCCTCGACTATTCTTCCTCTCATCTTCACCTCGCTCTAAACTCGGTCTCTTGAGAGGCTGGTTCCTTCCGGTAGAACCCCCCGGAGTCAGCGGCACGCTACTATAGATCTTCTCGACGGTGAGGGGCGGTGTATCCTCCAGGTAGAGTCGCTTCCGACTGTTGCGGATAAGATATTCATGCTCCTGTTCCTCGCCGTCCTCGTTTTTACGCTTACGTCGGGTGGCGCTGAAGAAGCATTCTTTGCTCTCGCGACGACATCGAACGCACGGCGGGTCGTGAGGGTTATCGACACTACCCAAGTCGCAGCGCACCTTTCTCCTGCGGCACGGGATACAGGCTTGATAGACTCGCTTATGCTGCGGAGGCTGTGGTACTGTAGAATTGACATTCACAGGAGGCGGTGGCGGCGGCGGCGGTTGTTGCAGCTGTCGATGATCGGTCGGCGACTGGATGACACCATTCGGTTGGGCGCCCCCAGCAGTGTAGGGGGTCATGTTAGGTGGCCGTTGGTAGCCGGGTTAGGACGGGCCTGATGGGAATGCGCGGGATAAGATTGAACGCTAAAGGTTGACGCAATAGGTACTCTAGGCTCTTTTTGTGCGTCTCTCAGACCATCCTCGCCAGTAATGGCTTTGCGTCTGATGTTATGCTCGGTTTAACTCGGGTTTCCGGGGTTCGTGAGAACAGAAAAGCATGAACCAGTGGGACAGGGAGGAGCCAGCAAGTTGTTAAGGCTCGCCCGTCGGTCGTCCAGCACCTAGAACAACTAGCTAGTTGCGGGGCTTCGCGGGGGTTGGAGACGGAAGACTGGGGAAGCCGAGCGACAGAGAGAAGACACGACTATGACAGACAATCCCGGAACTCTGCAGTAAGCTATGTAATCTCGTATCTATCAAAGTGGGATAATTTGTGGATAGGTAATGAACTACTACAAAGGCCCCCTTGCTAGGTAGGTACCTAATGAGGTAGGAGGATGATGCGTAGGTGGGATTCGGTTGCAGTTTGTGATACGTAGAATCTTGTTCGTATGCTAGACTAAGGATGGCTGTCTGGTAGTTCTATGGAAGCCAAGGTCGACATTTTGAGATAGGTATGGGGAAGAATAACCCGAGAAGAGTTCCCCCCCGAGATACGGGGGCGATACTGGAACTATTTTAGCGACGAATGAGACGATGCGATCTAGAGCGGCAAGTATGTATATGTACTGCACCTAGATGATGTACCGCGGGGTCGGTTGGTGTCGAAGCAACTCATCATCATCCAGTCGAGCTGCCAAGGTGTGGCTAGCTCCGAAGAACGTTGCGGAACAATGGAAGCCTCGGGACTTCATCAATGTTCTTCACGGAATCCCCTGCCCATGTGGTTACAGTCACAGCGGCGTATGTAGCTAGAAAACAGTTGGTACTTTTGCACACACACTATCCAAATCTCAATTGGAGACCTTGATGATGGTGGATCTGTCAAGCCGGAATTACCTCAGTAAGACGTAGACACCGATATATCAATTAGGTAATGGCTACGGAGTCTGGATAAGATACTTTCTTCACATGCCGCTTGCAATGGCCACATGCAGATATGAATGCATGTAACCTACCAACGACGATGTGGCAGATATATTGGAGTTAGTCAATGTTTACAAACGAGGTCCGGGGGCTCTGCGGGTTTGTCCCTCGATCGCGAAGTATAAGGCCGGGGCTGCCAGGCTTGCAACGGCACGGAGAGGCTTTTTTGGGTTGTTGTACGGGGAGCGCACGTGCATGTCTCGGACTCGGTAGTGGAAACAAGGAGACAATGAATTGTAAGACTCATCAGAACGTCCAACACTCCCGAAGACATGAGATTATGAAAACAAGCGATCGTACCCCTTTGGCCCTACGTATACAAACATTATAACAGACGTCATAACCCGTGTCAATTATATTAGATGATCAACCGACGGCGAGAGACGAAAACGTGGCGTCTTGGTTTCTCCCAATCCTCTCCATTGCTCCCTGTCTCGCCCATATTCCCGCACGAGATTTCGAGATAGACGGACAGAACCAGAAAGCATCAAGTTGGTGATGAGAATACTCCGTATGCTATACGGGTCGGTGGATTGCCCCAGCAGATGAAGCATTAATATAAAATGGAGCGCAGAGGCACCTCCTAGGGATAAAACGTACTAGGTTGTACATGTAAGGCACACGCATCGGGCCTGCTGCATGTGACAAGGGCCCGCCGTTCGCACGCGCTCGCTGCTGCCGGACCAACTGGGCTTCCCTTCGCGGCCTTCATGGACGGGCGAGCTTCTGTCTGTCTCTTCGCTGGCTGCCGTTTAAGATGGCGACATGACCGTAGGCTCCAGTTGTGATATTCGAGACCCTATATACTTGTGCCTTATCAGTACTTCGTATACGTGATAGTCTGGACGGATCAATTGGGGGCATAAGACACGACTGCAGCAATGCCGATGTGCAAAACCTACGTGTATACCATGCTTAGCACATACATAGCTTCCATATATCGTCAGTCAGGGTCTCACCGAAAATACCATAGCGATAAGTATGTGTCCGAGAAGTCCAAGCTGTGGCTTTGGCAGCATCATGTTCTAATCACATGAGCAGCCGATTGTCGGCCCCAGCTCTCACCTGGACCGTTTGGGTTGTTAGGATTTCCGGGAACCAACGGTGGTGCGACAGCTGACCGCGGCCTCTTCAGCTTATATTGGAGCGGTGAGTGCATCTGGCTATCGTTGTGATGTCACATTCAGCTTCCCCAGCAACCGTTTATTGGCCATTATCAGGCTTGAGGCGGATCCGAGTACGCCGGGCCGCCGTTGTCCCGTGATCCGTCAGCTCTGTCAGCTTTTGCCTTGACCTTGATGTACGCCAGATGTAGTAATCCGGAGTGTCACAGGGCCATCGCGCCACAGGTATTCAATGGTCTTGGAAGTAGCAATTATGCCCCCGTCTAGTTCTCACGAACGGTCCAATCACGGCAGGAGCGCAATTGGCCCAATCCCTTGGTTTTGAAAGCGATTTATTTATTCCCTAGGGTATCAAATGGCGATGAGTTGACCATAAACATTGCAACCATCCGCCGGCATATCAATCATCTGCCACCCTGAATTCTCGCCGACTATTGAGACCTGCCCTGAACGCCATGCCATGAAACCAGTAGCCTGTCTACTAAAATAGACCTGAATGAACCATCCACCCCGATCTCTACGGATGTACACGGGAAAGAAAGTGCCAAAGGGCACCCTTCACTGAATCAGCTTTTGCTCAACCTGTAACCAGAGAAGTTAGTGAAGGACAAATACCGCGGCAGCAGGTGGGGTGCTGCTTACGAGGAAATCCCAGATCATCTTCGTAAGGAAGTCGGGGAGCGAGAAGAGGTCGACGGAGAATTCGCCTTTCTCGATGTCGTTCTTGATGAAAGTATCATCCGACTTGTTGTCATGGATCATCTGGATGACGTGGAGAAGATCGTCCTCGCTAAGTTTGCACATAGCGTCCGCGATCTTGTCAAAATCCCAGCCACCCTTTCGCTTCTTGCCATCGTTGGCCTTGCGCGCCTTCACGGCAGATCGGGGGTCGTCATCAGTGACGGGGCCGGTTTCGCGAAGGATGGCGATCAGGTTCTGCGAGGGATTCTTAAAGGTGACAGTTTGAATATTCTCGTAGCGAGGGGCGCCGAAGTTCAGGTCGTGGAAGATAGTGACCTTGCCACCCTTCTCGGAGGTGAACATGTCAATCGACATCTCGAACTCACCCCAGCCCTCATTCTTGCAAGTGAAGGGAGGCTCGTGGAAAGCTGATACCCGGAATTAGCCTTACCAAATCACACGATATCATGGCGAAAACAACACATACTCTGATTGGGGTTCTCGAAAGATGGATGGAGATTGTAGGTGACCTTGGCGAAGCAATTGGCCGGGTGCTCATTACCGTCCTGGTCGAGGATGTAGAGCTTGACACTCCACTCCTTCATGGGAAAATCCGGCATAGGAGATTCCTTGGGGCTAATCGCGCACAGCAAGTCAGTATGGTGATGTGAGAAGACGTTGAATCGATCGTGACGTACATGTTGTGCTGCTCGGTAACGAGCTTGACCTTGCGCTACAACATCGCCTTCGCGTCAGCATACGTGTTCCACTAGCTAGGAGAAAGCTATGATTTCAGGCATTGATACTTACCTCGAGCTGCATCTTCTTGACTTTTGCCTCCGGCTTGTTCTCCTGCTTGGAAGATGAGGCAAAAGAGATGGTCTGGGAAGGTCTCTCTCGCAAAACGATGCGTTGTTGCTTGCGACCAGTCTCAGAACCAACAGCTGGCTTGGCAGAGGAAGCCGCGGTCTCAGTCCGAGGGGCAGCCAAATGAATGGTGATCGGTCGTGCACGTGCCTCTTCAACGCTCTCTCTAGTCGAAACCATCGTGGCGGTGCGCGCTAGCGTGTGGTGTTGTGGCGGTGTTAAGGTGTTTGGGTATGAAAGGAATATCGGTTTGGAGAATATTGGGTGGGGAGAGGGCAAATCATTTAGTTGCAAATTCAATCTGATGGCGGAATCTAATCAGTTATCGAGCTTAGCTGATTGAAGTGGTTATCGGACTAACGTTTGCTCCAATTGGAGGATCCACTCCACATTTAGACGCGTGGATAATTGCATACACATGTAATAAGTGATCAATAGCATCTTAAATGGGCACGAGGAACGTTAATTCGATGGACTATTCGTAATATGTCACTCGTGAAGAAACATCTTGCCATTTGTCATTGTCACCAATTGACCTCCTACATGGACGAGGTGCTGCCACTTCAAGGTAGGATCTTTGCTTGTCAAAAACGATAATATCGGTGACTTCTCTGTCATCGCAGCTTCCTTAACTGAAAGACAAAAGAGCGTGCTCCAAGCGCATTGGGGATAATACATAAGATCTCCATATTCCGAATACACCTCTCCTGTGCGCACCCACCACTTTCTAGGCCTCTATTCCTTGGTAACATTACGGCTCTGCTCCTGGTACTCGAAGTTTGCTCACGGTATTACTCCCAGGTTATCGTGGACAACACTAGGACCCGTGGTGGATTCAGAGCAGAAAGCCATAACAGGATGCCGACATAGAGGGGCTTGACGCCATCAAGGTCTTATTACTACTCAAGCGCTTATCCTACTGGGACGAAAGCTGTGTTCGGGCTTAATAATGCCACTATCAGACAGAGATTGTTCCTAGACGGACGATAGGGGTGCGTATGATCCTTCACTCTTCGCTAGTCTCTTCTCTACATTCACGCTTTGGGTGATGAACACGATGGCGTTGAATTTTCGGGACTATCCAGGCTCTATGAGACACGGTCTTGTGGAAACACATATATAACCATATAACGCTTAAACTCATAACAGTTCGAGCACCCGATCTTTTACCATAATCCAACAAATCTAATAGAGTACGGGTGAGCATATCAAAAAACAACATTATCGGGGCGCCCATTGTCCTTTCCCAAGTTAAGATATAAGAGCTAGGACACATATCGAATAATTTCGAGTAACATAGGACGACCACACCCCTTTCAAAGGTCTATTCTCCATAATAGGGTAGCATATACTGCCGTGCAAGTGAGACTTCTGAACTTCTTTCACCAAAAGTAATATACGGGGTTTCCTCAAGAATATATCTCCTTCTTTACATATTCAGACTCTTGTACGAACTTTACCTTCTAGATCTAACCATATATTTGCCCCCGCCTGTACTAATCGCCTCGCTTGCTAACCGGAATCATGAGGGATAATGATCTTTTCGTCTCAGATGGCACTTGCGACTTTGGACGAGGTCGGATCACTGACCTGAACTTCATCCCCTGGGGCGATTCAGCTCATGTGGGACCATAGTCTTCTTGTATGTAGGTGACTACCGCCTGTCTAGTACCGCCCGTTGGGATAATAGCAGCAAGCTCAACTAAGTTGTTCCCGAACCGCGAGTCCCGAATACATGTTGATACTTGGCTGGCAGCGATTGTAACATACACTGCCGGGCGCACAGATCCGACTTTCACCTCAGCCAAATGCACGAATAAGCTAGAGTACTCTGAACAGCAGTGGGTAGCCATGGCGCGCTGCGAGGGGGACGAACTTACCATATGGTCGGGCCGCTCCCATCATGCGGACTGGATAGCGATAGAGAAAGAACCGGAGTGTGCCTGCAATGCTTCCAGACCGCCTATCCGGAATCCAAACGGAAATCTAGCCTCAACGAGATAAGGAGCTTGCCGCCAACCCCGGGAGGCACCATCTCCTTTCGTCCCACAGCTATACCGACCTTAAGTAGTCGCACATCCCGCGGGCCGTTCACGAGTCCCACAGCGTCTGGAAGCATCCCTCGAGAGCGGGCGAACGATCCATCGTCTGGCATAGCTTCTCAGGAGCTTTCAACGGGGGCAAAAGCAGGGATTGGAGTGGGAATTGGGATCGGCGCGCTCCTGATAGCCGCTCTCATCTTCCTGACATACACCGTACGGCGGAAGAAGAAGAGCCAAGGAGGACAGGAACTTCGGCCTGAAGCGTCCGACGGGGACAACAGACCGAATCTACCGGGAGGGGAGAAACCGGACAGCACCTCGCAGAACTTGGTTCGGTTACCAGAAGCCGGAATTGGAAGACAACTCCGTCTACAAGTCAGAGCCGGCGGATAACGATCCACAGAAGCCCAGTACCAAGAGTCCCGAGCCATATCAGATCTCCGAGCTTTCTGGCAACGAGCCCGATAATAGCATTCGGGCCCCGTCCACTGTGTCAACCATCACGGGGAAGAATAGGGGCGGGCTGGAGAACAGGTCACGCCCAGGCGGAGGAAGCACCAAAACAGATAGGTCTCGGATGGCTCGGATATCCGAGGTTTACAGGCAACCGGTCATGAACAGGATCATAGTCTTTCGATGGGGTGTGTTCTACTGTTTATGAATTGAAGCAATTCTACATCTTCAGCAGATTACTCAGTGAAAGAGGCATTTCCTACATAGAGATTGTAGGAGCCATGAAACAAAACGTCATTTGTCAAGGACCGAAAGCGTAACAAAGCCCGCTATTAATCTGCGTCCCCGTCGTAAGAGGAAATCATACCGGAGTCTTCAAGTCTACCGCAGCTTCAGGACTGCAAGTGCTCCTGGATAAGCGTCATAATAAGAGCAGCGTCTTTATGTCTTCCATATCTCTGACAAGGGAAAGGCCCGCGTTGGGGTTGACGGAAGCGTGAGGTGGCGGTATGGGAGAAACCAGGAACAACAGGCAAAAGGGGAAAAGGGAGAAGGGAGAAGAAAAAAGCAAAGTGACATAGGATAACTTAGTTAGCTATCATGACGGGAGAATAGTATAGCTCAGAACAAGGTTCAACCACTAGTGGCCATTCCGAAGACGTGTCAGTCAGGTTACTGTTCCAAGCTGTATCAGGCTGTACTATTCAGAGAATCCCGTAAGGTTAGAAAGGATGCCAGCTCCCAGACTCGAACTTAGGGGTTCCCAGAACCATGCCAAAATGGCGACAGAGTCGGGTTAACCGCAGAGGATGGTAGCCACCGCGTGATGGAGTTGTGTGGCGTGCTACCGGAGCATGAGGCCGTGTTCGGCTGGTCTACCCACCTTTACATGCTGCTGATTTGTCTTAGAAGCACCGGGAGGGTGGCGATTCACGAGGCAGATGTACACACCCGCATACACTGAGGATGGGGTCAGAACCGGACACGCAGTTGATGAACATGAAAGCCACTTCCCCGCCGCTAGGTAGTGTAGAGATTGGGTTCCCTTTGACGATTCCCTCAGGGCACCTCTGGGGGGGGGGGGGGGGGGGGAAACAAACCCCCCCCCCCCCCCCCCCCCAACTGCCAGAAGAGCACGGCGGTAACTGGAGCGGTTACAGCATTAACTATATGGAAGGGGAACCACGGGGTATGCGTTCCGCTCCCTGTTGCCTCTCAGGTACCGCGTGTTTCAATCCATTATGACACATGTGTCGTAGCCGCCACTGAGTACTTCGTAGACGATATTTAGGTTCCCTTCGAACGAATCCAAACTTCCGGAAGGTGTGGTGGTCGTTGAAAGTTGATAAGGAGATATCAAGGCGCTTACTCGGTACAAAGGCGCTCCACACGGCTGGTGGGTCCCGTCTTTTCCCTGCCAAGCGCGCTGTCCCGAGTAGGGCTAGCTTCGATGGAAAGTAGAAGCACGCCCCGGGGTGCATATGATTACCGGTAGTCCCATCGCGAGGAAGGCGCGTGCTACCCTTACCGTGTGACTTCAATCCAAATAGAGTTTCTCGTATCATTGTTAGCGAATCGCGTTAATGTGGTACTTGCACGTTACAACTCGAAGCAGCTGCGACAAACCCCCCCAATTCTTTTTCGTCAACATCACCGCCATCATCACCTTTGCCGTCGCCGTCGCCTTCGCCTTCGCACCAAAGGCCGCTGTGCCTTTCGACTGCGCACGACCCGACCCTGGCATTTCTTTTAGTAGGCGAGCATATACGAAATACCCAGTATCCCTCGTTAGCCTACTGATATTCATTCCGCCTTTCCGATTGAGTTTGACCTGGCCAACGTTCTTCCATTCGACACCTCGCAGTATTTCCCCACATTTAACATCTCCCGCCATTGATGCGAAACTCGGGACCAATCCCCTTTTCCTGCATCTGCTACTATTCTGGATAAATCCACATAACCGATACAGTTCGGCCTCGTCGGGACGGAAATATGGCGCGACACCGGGACGAGGCCCCAGAAGAGGAGGACCAAGAGATGGAGGAGGAGCTCCAGAGCTTACAGTTTTCCGATCAGCTCATCGCGCGCGCAGGCAAGCCGATTCCCACAGGTGAACTTCTCCGACGCTTAGAGAGACTTTCTAAAGAATTGGTCGAGTTGGAGCAAGAGACGGTGGATAAAGAATCCTTAACCGGTGTTGCGAAGCAACTAGCCTCGCCGAGCCTATTGTCGCATAAGGAGACCGGTGTTAAGGCATTCACAGCTTCCTGCCTCGTGGATATCTTGAAGCTGTGTGCCCCGGAGGCGCCATTTACGCCGAAGCAACTGAAGGTAAGCTCCTGATACTTGCTCTCATAAGTTATACGTGCTTTCTCGTCTAACCGTAGCTTCTCGCTAGGACATCTTCACCTTGTTCGTCAAAGTCATTCTTCCCGCGCTCTGGGATCCGACCAATGCCTACAATACTCAACATAAATATGTCCTCACCTCGCTCAATGAGGTCAAGAGTATACTACTAATCAACGAGGTACCGAACTCCGAGGATCTCTTACTATACCTCTTCTCGTCTATCTTCGATGGGGTCTCCGGTTCATCCAAAACCACGACTGGCGAACAGGTCGCCAAGGACGTCGAATACCATATGACGGACATTCTTATCACCTTGATTGAGGAGAGTTCATCGCTACCCCCCTCGGTTACGGATGTCATAATGGCCCAATTTTTACGCGCCGCCCCCCCTGGAGGACACAGGGATAGAGCGGGCCTCGAGGGGAACCAGACGACTCTTTTGCCCAAGGAAGAGCCGGAGGCATACGTCATGGCCAAGACCTTGTGTAACAGTGTTCCTGAGAAGATGGCACGTTTCGTGGGCCAGTATTTCAGCGACGTCATAATGGACGTCACGGGGAAGGCTGGGCATGCCAACGGGCACAAGGACGACGAGGAATCCGATGGTGACGCTCATGCCGGTCCTTCTGAGTCCGACTTCAAGGAATTGCGGAAGGCACACCAACTTTTGCGAGAACTCTGGCGTGCGTCCCCAACAGTACTGCAGAATGTCATACCTCAGGTCGACCATGAACTGTCTGCCGATGATGTTCAACTACGCTTGCTGGCGACGGAGACACTGGGAGATATGATCTCCGGTATTGGTGCTGCGGGCCCGCCCCCTCCCCCAGTCCTTGACCCGGCGGCGTATCCCCCCTTAAAGCTTAGCGATGAAGTTCCAGAGCATCCGGCGGCGAGCATACTCACCACGCCCATTGCACCTCTCTCGTTCGCCCAAACCCACCCGCAAGCATTTCAGAACTTCGTCAGCCGAAAGATTGACAGGTCACCGCTCATTCGGGCAGCGTGGACCACCGCTGTCGGCTATATTGTCTCGACGTCTGCTGGAAACATCGGGCTGAGCCGAGAGGACGAGGCGCGGTTCACCACTGGTCTTCGAGACAAGCTTAACGACAATGATGAGAAGGTTCGATTAGCCGCGGTAAAGGCTATCGAAGTGTTCAGCTTCCGAGATGTCATCACAAAATTGGCACCCGCAGGAGGTGTTGCCAAGGAAGGGTCCATTCTATTCACCCTCGCAGACCGTTGTCGCGATAAGAGATCGGCTGTCCGAGTCGAAGCTATGGCCCTCCTAGCCAAGCTTTGGGCTGTGGCCAGTGGCGAGATTGCGGCTGGACATGAGACAGTCACAACAGCATTGTCTGGCATCCCTTCGCGAATTTACAACACCTTCTACGCGAATGACCTGGAAGTGAACGTACTCCTCGAGCGGGTCATCTACGAATGCTTACTGCCGTTGTCTTTTCCTCCACCCAAAGCCAAAGGCGCCAAAGCATCCAACGGAGGCTCTCAGTCGCAATCGTCACTCGAAACGGCATTCGACCAGGACAGAATCCGAGCGGAGCGGATTCTATGGCTCGTTAAAGATCTCGACTCCAGTGCGAAGAGCGTTTTCAATGCATTACAGGCACGGCAACCTCAATTCCAAAAGATCTTAGAGACTTTGGTCCGCCAATGTGATGCGTACAACGGAGGGAACCCCACCGCCAATGCGGAGAGGACGAAGCAGAATCTGCGCAAGACGATCCAATACATCTGTCAGTTCCTGCCGGATCCGGTCAAGGTAGAAGCAGATCTTTACGGTTTCGCCACCTGGCACGACCGGCGCAGCTATCAGCTCATCAAGTTCGCGGTATCACCGGAGAGTGATTTCAAGACCATGTATCGAGCGATTAAAGAGCTCGTCAAGAGAGTCCAAGGTTCCCCAAAGCCGCATATGCTGGATACCTTGGTGCCTCTTATGTACCGGTCCTCCTACATCATATTCAGCAAGAGCCACCTCTCAACCTTCCTAGCCTATAGCAAGAGCAATAAAGACGGACTCGGGACTGTTGCACAGGAGATTACGACCGAGATCTCGCAACATAACCCGGACCTTTTCAAGACGCATGTGGGCGAGCTCTGCAAGGACATAATAGAAGCCGCGCCGTCGGCTTCCAAAGAAAACGATCCCACCATTGTCGAGACGCTAAAAGCCTGTTCGTCGTACTCGCGGAAGTATCCAGAAGAACTGCCTGCAGACCGAAAATTCAACCAGGCATTGATGAGCTACGCTTTGTATGGGGAGCCTGCGAAAGTAGCCAAATATGCGGTGAACATCTTGATGGCGAAGAAAGATGAAAAAAGCGAAGTTTCTGCCACGGATCTGCTACAGAAAGTGACGAAGGATTGGGGTTATGATTCACCCCATTTTCCAACCAAGCTTGCCGCAGTCAGCCAACTTGAGCTCTTGGCCTCCAAAGTGACGGCAGATGCCAATGACAAAATCATAGACATGGCTATCAAGCAAGTGCTACGGGAAGTGCGAACTGACACCCGGGAGTCAGACCCCGAGTGGGTTGAAGATTCCGAGCTTGATGAGGAGGGACAAGTCAAATGTTGGGCCTTAAAATTGGTGGTCAACCGCCTACGAGGCATAGAAGACCAGGAGGAAGCTAAAGAAGTCGCTCCGCCTGTTTTCAGACTTCTTCGGACGCTCTTGAAGGAACAAGGCGAACTATGCAAAACTAAGGATACGCCCAAACACCACAAGAGCCGATTACGTCTGCTCGCTGGACAGTTATACTTGAAGTTGTGTACATCCAGCCAATTCGAGGAACTTTGTTCGCCCGTCGATTTCAACCAGCTCGCCCTCTTATGTCAAGATCAGAATTATATCGTCCGCCGGTCATTCGTCGAGAAGCTCCAGAAGTACCTCGTTCAGAACAAGTTACGGCCGAGGTTCTACACCATGATATTCTTAACGGCATTCGAGCCGATGAATGATTTCAAATTGCAAATCGAGACGTGGATCAGGTCGCGTGCCAGCTTTTTCCGCGACACAAAAAAGAACACCATGGAGGCCACGATAGCTAGGTTGATCTCGCTCTTGGCGCATCATCCGGATTACAACCCCGACCCAGAGGAACTGATGGATCATGCGAGGTACCTTCTCTTTTATATCAAGAATGTCGCGACGGAAGAGAACTTCGGTCTGATCTTCAAGTACGCCGAACGGGTAAAGCAGGCTGGAGACGGTATTGATCCGTCCCGAAGCGAAAACATCTACGTGATCAGTGACCTAGCGCAGAGTCTCCTCAGAAAGTGGCAAGAGCGGAAGAACTGGAGCTTTCAGGTCTATGCCGGCAAGATCGGCTTACCCACAGGTTTGTATACACGGCTTCCTTCTCACGACGTAGCGCAACAAATTGCGGAGAAGCAGTTTCTCCCAGAGGGAGTCGACGAACGTCTGGATGACTTGTTGAGATCGTTGGATAAGAAAAAGGTACGCCCGAGAGTCCCCCGACCACAACTCCACTTCGCACTCCGAATTGACATAATTGGCACGCAGAAACGCAAAAGTACAGACGAGCGGGCTGAAGACCACCCCGCTCAAAAGAGAGCTAAGACAGCTCAGCCGAAGCCTGCAGCCAAGCCCAGGACAGCAGCTTCGAAACCTGTCAAGAACGCAAAGAAGGCCGCCACCAAATCCTCAAAGGCTCGGGAAAGATCTAAGAAGGCCGCCGTGTCGCCGGATCCTGCAGCTGATTCAGCTGAGCGCAGGCGTAGCGGTCGAACTAGGAAGTCGTCGACTTACGTCGAACGCGATGATTCGGAAGATGACGAGGATATGTTGGAGGGGGTCGCAGAATGGGAGTACTATGACAGCGAAGGCAACAAGGTCGCGGAAGAAGGGGAGGAGGATGACTCGGAGCTATCTGACGTCGTTGAGGAAGAAGCAGAAGCCGAGGCTCAGGCCGAGGAGAACGAAAATGGCAAAGCCGCAGAACCCGCCGAAAACGAAGAGAGTGAATTGAGTGAGCCTCCAGAGGATGACGATGAGGATGCAAACGAAGAAGAAGAAGAAGAAGTACCCAAAACAACCAATGGGCGCAGAACTCGTGCAGCGGCAGCGCCCACTGCTTCGAAAACGAAGTCGCTTCCTTCCAGGCCGGCAGTCAAAACGGGCACCTCGAAGGCCAAGTCACCAGCTACCAGCAAAGCTAAAGCGAAGTCGACCCCCCAGGCCAGGCCATCTACTACTCGAAGCACAAGGTCGAGAAAGACAGCGGACGAGAACGATCTTGATGGCGATTCGGAATGAGGCAGGAAATGCGGTTGATGCTAACTATCTCCTTGAAATGGGAGCTGGCCCAGCTGGAAAATATAGGACAATGAAGTGGAGGACGTTTGAATTGCGCGCGCCCTGGTGCGAGTTTGGCTCTTTCATGACTTTGCTTACATTCATGGGGGTTGGTTGGGGGGGTGAACAGTACAGGGTAGGGCCGAATGATGAGATTGATGGCTACCCGTGGACGGACGACTGCATCGGAATGCAAGTCAATACGTTTTGATGCTTGGTGATGCGTATTATTGTATCCTTTATACCCTGTACCCATAATCGGAGCGTATTTGCGAATACACAACCTGTGGCAGTTTACCGGCCTGGGCCTCGCCCAGCGTCACCGTGTGTTCTGGAAACGTTCGGTATCTACCATCACCGTAAATCTAGACTGCGTCCGCCATATATGCCGGTTCTGTGTTAATTTGAAGTTTGCTTTAGAGGTACAGAGCGTTAAGGGAGTCCACCAGGAGGGCTGGGTTCGGCGATCATGGCTGCCGTCTCACGGCAGCTACCCGGCCCGCCTTTCTCGCCGTCCACGTGTCTGCATCGGTCACTCGAATGGCGTATCGATTATGCACGTTCGACGGGCACGGATCTTGGTCGGAAGAGCTCCAAAACTACGAAATTACTAACATGGCCTGGCTACCTCTTGTAGAGGACAGCCTCCTCCCTCCCCATCCCCAATGGGCTGCCCCAGCATCGTGTCTTCCATCGCATTCTCGACCCATGCCGGGCTGACGTAAACTTATCCTGGCCGCCCATCGGTGGATGTTGAGGTAGATCCGGAACCATAGCGTTCCGTCCCTTTCCCTTCCGCGGCATGTATGGGGGGTATCTAGGTGCTTAGAAGTCCGAGAAGCTCGTCTCGGGGAGGATCGGGTCCGTGGGACGTCGGGCATACGCTTGTGCGGCTTCTCCCTACTTCTCCGATGCGCTGCCCCTCTCTCTGCCTCCGGCCAGAAGATCCCCTCCACCGAGGAACCTTCTACTCTATCCCGACGAGGCGGTATATGCGACACACGTGTACGCCTGTGATAATACTCCTGATGTCGGGTGGAAGGGCAACGGGCCAGAAACGTGCATTTCCTGACGCGCCCTTACCGCTCGCCGTAGAGACGAGTAACCACATCCGTAGGACGTCGAAGCTGCGCGCCCGGCTTCCTCTTTCCCATCACCCGCCGCTGCTGCTGCCGCCGTCTACGACTGGCTCCTACCGGGGCCCGTACGCGGACGAGCTTGTCCAGGCCAAGTCTCTACTCGTAGACCGTAGGGACAGCAAAGGAGATTTGAGGCTGGTATGGTGGTCTTTTGTTGCGAAGCGCCAGTTGTCGTGGTCGACGGTTGGTTGCGATGGGTAGAGCTGCCATACTTGTAGATCCATGCGGTGGACAGTTGAAGCTTGAGTGAGCAGGGAGATGACGATAACTTAGCTCAAAGACAGGCTCCGGCGGTTCCGCTGGGGTTCGTCACTGCGTCACCCTCATGATGTCAAATCATTAAACCAAGTCGAGGTATTATTCCGACATAAAACACGGACCGCGCTACTAACTATATACTCAATCAGTGAACGCTTCCCCCCCCAAAATCTACCTAAACAAGCGGTACCTGGTGAACCCCCTTGACCCGATGAACGCCGGCCGGAAAAAGAAAGGAATTTCCCATTAACCAACGCTCCAGGTCCCAATTCCAGTTTTATTTGGTATCTCACTAAGAAACCCCAATCCTCGATCCGTATACTCCATGCGCCTCTTTTGTATGTGTGGGAACCCGTCGACCTCTTTACCGCTCTTTAATCGATGCGCGCCGCAACCCCATCGAATATACCTTTGTGTTGAGGTCGCCCGACTTTCCGTCTCGGCCTGTTTCCTTAACCTTTCGGGAGAAAGACTCGAATTAGATGAATAGAGGAAAGGGAGGGAAAGCAAGGCTCCCCCTTAACCGTCCATAACTAGGTTAGGTGGCTGTTTCTTCTCATCGTTTGCTGCTGCTGCGCGCGGCCTGCTCGCGGGCCTTCCAGTTGTCGCGGATGCTCTTGGCGGCGTTGAGGAGGTCCTCCTTGGTGACGCTGTCGCGGATGCTCTCGATGACGCTGTTGACGACGGAGATGTGGTTGCCGTCCGTCTTGTCGTCGCGGAACCGCGAGAAGCGCCAGCGCTTCTGCTCGTCCATGTAGACCTCGACGACGCGCTCGTCGAGCGGGTCGCCGAGCGACTTGAGCACCTCCCACTCGTGCTCCTCGAGGTGCAGCGGCGCGTAGTACTGGTAGGCGTCGGCCCCGTTGCCGCCGTGGTAGGCCAACAGGTCGACGGCCGGCACGGCCTCGTAGTCGACGAAGGGCTCGGTGACGCCCTCGGCGCGCTCCAGCTCGTTGGGCTCGACGGTCGGGAAGCGCAGCTTCCACAGGAAGTCGATGGTGTTCTCGTCGGCCTCCTTCCACTTGAGGATGTGGGGGTCGGTGCCGGCCTTGTACTCGCTGCGTAGGCAGGTGAAGATGAGGCCGTCGTTGCCGTGGCGCAGCTTCCTGATGACATGGTCGAACACGTGCTGGACGCCGTAGGCGACCTGCATGTCCTTCATCCCGACGAAGAAGGGCTGGAACCCGCGCTCCTCGGGGTACTTCTTGAGCAGGTCCTCGTAGGGCTTGAAGATCTGCTCCTGGAAGTAGCCCAGCCGCTTCGACAGCTCCCGCGACATCAGCACCTGGCCGTCCATCACGAGGCAGTCGAAGACGAGGTACCGCGGCTCTTTGCGCCCGTTGCCCAGGTCGTCGATGACGAGCTCGCCGTCGAGGAGCGTGGCCTTGTGGAAGGTCTGCTCGCCCGCCGGCGTCGGGAAGTGTAGGTTGCCGGCGTTGATGAACCAGTAGTCGTTCTTCCGGTCGATGAGGTAGTGGATCTCGCCGCCGTTCTCGTCCTCTGTCAGGTAGAGCAGGTAGCGGATGCCGTCCGACTTTTCGCAAACGTAGTAGCTGTAAAGCAGGAGACATGCCACATCAGCCCTGCGCTCCGCGTAGTCTATTGTGATGTACCACCCTATTGCTGTGTGGTGTGTGGGATACATAGGATACAAACTCACTCCTGGCGGCGAAGCTCATCTAGGTGCTTCCGGGTGAAACTGACGGGTTGCGCGCCTGGAAATCCCAGCTGGTTCCTACCCAGAAGTGCGGCGACTTCCTGGCGCATGCTCCGGAGCAGATCGCCGCTTATCTTCAGTCCGGGCTCGTCCACGGACTGTATCGGTATAGGCGGGCGTCCCTCCATTGTGCGAAACCGGGTAGCTCGATGCCTTCTCTATTAAAGACGGGGAAGTGTAATACTGCGCTAGAAGGCGGCAAGGATAAATGCTTCGAGAGTTGCTCCAATGAAAACAACTGTAGCAATGATGAGTTGTGGATGATGGTTGTTGTATTGGAGACGATCTAATAGTGATGGCTGGAGGGCGCCGATTTTCTTTTATAGCACAGCGTCACATAATACCCTGCCACAGAACCCTGGGTACGGAAGTCTAGAGGGGTAACTGTTCGAAAACCTCAGAATTGGCGAGTTCATCCTTTCACCATCTCCCGTGATTGCAGATTTATTTCGATTCGTCGACTTCGAGCTTGGTGATTGCGAAGATGTAATAACTAACTCAAACGCGACGCCACGTTCTCTGCCCTTTTAATATTGTGGCGCGTCAACGACCAAGGGAGCTTTATCAGCTTATCGGAGAGCCGCATACATACAGTGCCGACCAGGTACCTAGGTAGGTTATGTGCGCTACCATAGCCCCCTTGTACTTACCTCGTAGACCACAATACAGTTACACATGTGCAGGGGGGTGATGCTTGCGGCAGTGCCCAGAAAGTTGATATGTCAACTACGAAAGTATACAGGCATATTGTAGGAAGCTCTAACCGACCGTTCAGCGTGTTGCAACAGATATCCACGGTAATTGAAACACTTAATGTTGTCTTCCGCCAAGTTTCGACTCGCGGTATTCTGCTTGAACTGCCGATGACTTGATTATTCCGTCCTAAGCAGCAGCTGGCCTTAATCACCGTCTCTGGTTACTCCGGTGCCGCCGCGGTTAATTACGGACTACTGCCCAATTCGAGACCTCTGTTGTGATCTCTGGGATATGTTTATACAACGGGCAACTCCGTCCGGGCGTCCTCGGCGAGTGTGGTTTCCTCTTGAGCGAGAACGCAGAAGATCTTCACCGAGCTTATGACCGCGCATTGATTCCATGATTCGATGATGGATTCAGCCCTCAGGGAGGGTGGTTGCGTCCTCCAGGAAGGCGCTATTAGCAGGCAACGCCGAGGCTCATTAGACCAAGAGTCGACTCTTCATGGATTCACCGGACGGAAGGCCTACGTAGGTAATATAAAATAGTGGCTCGAGACAACCACAACCTAGCCCATATTAACGGCAAGCCTTGGCAAACCTTGACTATATCCCAGTCAGATCTGACATAAGTGACCGAGAGGGCAACTTTTCGAGAGTCATGTTCGGAACGAAGCCACTATCGGTGCAAGCTTGGAATCTTCACCCAGCATGGTCTGTTGCTCCCAGCTTACGGCCTAATTGAGTTGCAAGCCAATACGTGGAAGTGGCTCTAACTATACGACGACGCCCCGATAGTAGTATACTGTTAGGATGGCGTGCTTCTGAGAAAGTACGTTGTTTGTGTTATACTGTGACTGAAGATGGGGTTGGTGCTGGGAAGCCTTCGGTATATATAACACAATGAGTAGGTAGGTTTCTTGATAATACTAGGAATTAGCTAAGGGATTCGGGATCACGGCCTCGCGCAACAGTCGCTCAATAACGGTCCAGGGGGGCCTCTCTGCGGTTATAACGTGTAGTCAATTCGCTGATAAGCTGCTGTTAACCAAGTTCCCGGACTCTGAACGAAGAGGGTTATGGACTCCATATCGTGCTTCGTGCTATTACTTCCCCACCTTGCTTGCGCAAGCTCTAGTACGCAGATATCTGTCTAATAAAAGATACTTACGTAGTGTTCTTGGGGAATATGTGTGCACGGTGATGTATGCTGAGAACGGCTCCAAGCCCCGGTGATCGACAGAATGCGTCCCGAGATCTGCGCATTGACATCGGATCCCGGTTTCGGTTTCCTTCTGGAGCTTTTGACCGTGGCTGGCAGACCGGGATTCGGGCTGGACGTGGCCCAGTTACGCATGGGGGAGGACACAGAAGTAGAAATCAAGGGGGATAACGGTAGATGATGCCCCGGCCAGTATTCGTTAATCCGAGCGAGTGGGCGTGGCTGATAAAAATAGAAACAACAGTGGCTGGGCTGGGCTTTGCTGTAAGTAACGTAGAGATACCTTGCACTGGCAGAAGAGTTAGCTGAGCTGAATTTAGCGTAATAATTTTCACGAGGCCAGCCAGCTCTTGACGGCCGGCGACTCGGGAGTGTGGTCTCGACAGTAGTTTTTAGAACGGAGGTCGATCTTAAAGCTCGACCAGCCCCCGGGAGTCCGTATCTCCTGCCGCCACAGTCGACGGACGCAGATCGATGGCGTTATGGCACATGCAAGACGGAAGTTGGGGCCAACTGCGCCGTATGTTTCGGCACAAGGTTGCCTCGCTCGATAGGAGCCGTGAGGCTATGATAGTCGTTGAGTCGGCAGGGAGGTCTCTCTCTCTTAGCTCCACCCAGCTTTGAAAAACACGCGCTAGTAGCTGCAAGGTGAGATACCCACTGCGAGTATTCGGGGGATCTCGGTTTATGAGGGCACGGAGTACAGTAGTTGGATTGTTTCGAGCTGCATAACGCTGTGATGTCATGTGCTGACGGGAATGCGGATAGGGTGAATGAGGGCTACATGTCGTAAGGGCAATGCCTCTACATATAGCTTCCTACGTACGGGATAGACATCATGATTCAGTCAGTCAGTCTGTCTGTCTGTCTGTCGGCCTGAACTCGCGTGAGCACTAGACTAGTCGCTGCATTATCCAGTAGAAGCTGTCGTCCTGACTCGTGAAAAGAACGCTGCTTGAGACGGTCGATGCACCTCGTAGCAGGTCAACCCGAACATGCGCGTAAATGTTGTTATTACTCTCTCAGCAAGCCCGGCAACAAAGTTGGGTTGAAATGCATGCAGGCTAGGGTCACATTGAGGATTTGTGCTCGTGTAGTGGTACTAGGTAGGGTGGGAGGGGAGAGCGTCGTACGCAGGTAGGGCAGGTCAACAGGTATGTTTCAGGATTTTTGGAAGATCGCTGTCCAACTCAGTGATTGGTGCGAAGGGAAACGCCTAGCAAGAATCGTAAGGGGGTCCGCATCCTCGGGTAGACCAATCACACAGCGGGTCCAGCCCGCCGCGACCGTCACTGGCCGGGCCGGCATAAGGCGTACCTGGGCGGGCTCCATTTTCGCTGTTCTATAAATGTCGCTTAGCCTCAAGACCGGCTGAATCCGGCCGATAGGGGGTCGAAGATATCAAGAAATCCCATCTCTCTCTTTCTATTCTTTCAAGGCTTGGCCAAGCAGCCCGTATGTACGTCCATCCATCCGTACGATAGGCCAACGACAACCCGAGGGATTTATGTAGGGGCTGGCCGCTTTCCTCATAGAGTTACGGAGGACAGTGCGGCCTGCCCCTGAGGACGGAGTGGAACCTAGAACGGTCGGCAGCCATCAGGATTCGGTGTCCAACGACAGTTGTGGCCGTTCTAGTATCATGGACTAGTGTTACAGCACTAAAAGTGTTTTTAGAACCGTAGCACAACGATAGGCCGTAGGTAGGTAGTTGTCTGATAGGTGCCAAGATGTACTTCTCGTTTTCCTGGGTTTCCTGGGAGTGAGTACGCACATGAAGGTGTAAAATACTAACCAACGTTATCCCCCAGCTTTGTAAGTCACATAGATAAGTTAATTGCCGGTCCACAATATGGATATTCATGTGCGATTCACGAACGCCCCGGGTTGGACGTTGGATAATAAATCGAGGGGACTCCAGATGCACTCGGTTATTTATTACTTGCTCCGACGGGGGCAATTGGCTATCCCTACGCACATCAATCACTTGATAAAGGCGGGCCTGCGTCGCAAATGGTAACACAGGTAAGTGCCTTAGTAATGCGAGTTTAGCCTGGCGGCAACATGGGATATTGGCTCCCGAGAACAGTGGCTTCTAGATACAATATTCAAGTCACCTCTTTCGTCGGGTCGATAGAAACTTGCCCACATAATACTCAGAGACGTAATTTTCCCTTGTCAGGTGAGAAAAATGAGAGGAGGCTCGTCACATACTGTAGCATGGATGCAACAACAAAATGTAATGAGTACCTTAGGTATATAAACCAGCAGCCCTCAACTTCCCCAAAGCCCCCAATTGCCCCTAAACCCGGCCAGTAGTCGAGTGCTCGTTTCAAAGTGAATCTTAGCCTCTCTCAAACTGATTCAGCCCCACTATTTTCCCGACCTTGGACCCTGTCGCCTTGGAGTACCTGCGTACCCCTACCTTGGATCGTAGAGCAGCGAATGGACCCCAGGCCAGGACGGCTATCGTCATCCCACACCAACCCTCGTCAATCCCCCCTCCCCCCCCCCCGAGCAAAACTGCCAGGATTTGCGATGAATGTGCGGATATGAATTTTATTATAAGGACTGCTATGCACTGTATGCCGTATGGTCGGGGTCTATTAGCGCTCCCATTTACGGATGGGGCCAAACCCCCAACTTGTAGTAAGTAGTCTACAACCAAGTTTTTCTGCTATATTCAACCAATGCAACCTCCCAGGTACCCGCTATTTCGATACGAATATATTGCGATAGGTATCATCCGATAGGCAATACATGTATTATATGAGAGGTATGCAGATACAAAACAGGTATCTCATTCTGCGTAGGAACATGGATAAATATACGGTGTAGATACATCGCAACCACACAGGGGCGGCGTCGCACTCACACCACCACCACCACCACCACCACCACCACTTACCACCACTTACCACCACTTACCACAACCACTTACCACCACAATTGCACATCTGCCACCGCACATCCACAACCAACCATATCCACATCTGGTTAAAGCTCTTAGCTCCTCCATCTCCCATTTTCCCATTTTTGTCTAAAATTCATGCTCTTCTCCAGGCTCTCTCTCCTCCATCTAGGCATCTCGAACCTCCTCCTAACATCCTTATTCACCCCTTCCGCCCTACATACTGGGATCACTAATGGAGCCTGTATATTGATTCGGTCAGCTTTGGTCTTTTTTAATCCTGGCACGATTGTCTCTCTATTCCCTTGTCTATTGCGGGTTCCGACCGCCTCCACTAAGTTCGCACCATTTTTTCCACGATCCGTAGTACGATCAGTGAGTCTCTCAGAGGTATTGCCTCGTCAGCATTAGAACAGAGAAAGGGAAAAGACCTTTGGTCTGGTCGTTGCCACCCAGATCAGCAGTCACGGCATTCGAGCCGTCCTTGTTTCCGAAGACATCACTGCTTGTTCTGAGAAATTGGACACATTGGGCGACCTCGACACTCATTATAGCAGCAGCATACACCTGATTTCTGGCATTATTCGAAACCTCTGCCGAGAAACAGACTTTGGGGTAGTCGTCCTTGCTCGGCCCTTTGTAATAAACCCAAAGCAACATTCGACGGGATTACTACCTTCAAACGACCCTTCTACGACGCTCCTTTTGCCTCGTCTTGTCGAGACGGTTTGTGTGCAGCGGCGGTATAATTTCCACGATACGAATTCAGCCCGCACTTCCGTCCCTACCTTTACCCACACACATGCATACATTTTATTCCGCTGCCTCCTCTGTCTGTATAAAGTATTCGGTAAGAATCGGCAGAGTTAAGTCTGCCGGCCCGCTCCGTACTGAGCCAATTCACTTTTGACTTCTCCCCTCGGATTTATAACTGGACGAGATTGCCCCCAGGGGGATCGTCGAATTCCACCAGCATCCGCAGAGAGCTATTATTGGAGCTACTCTTGACGATACAATCGGATGAATAATCGATAATGTCAAGTACTAGATCGGAGCATTTGAATTTTGGCTTCCCACCAAAGAATCCCAACAACCAAGCTCGTTCCACCTCCCCACAGACCACTGCCAACCTCTCTTCACTCGAGGCTTCCAGCGGCAGAACTCCATTCGCTATGTCAGGCGTCATCAATCCATCTTCTAAGATGGCCGGTACCACGCGGTCGGGGGCTGGTTCTCCATCGCACGAGGCACCCGGTTCAAGCAGACTGTTCTCCAAGAGGTACGTTCCTACACTGACCCTTCTTCTGTCTGAATTTGGCCTCTCCCAACATAACACCGTCGAGGGACTCCTTCTAACCTGGATGCCTTGCTATATAGAGCTAGAGAGATCCAGGCCCAAGAGGGTGTTCAGGGCTTACCGTCGTACCCATGGGGTGGTCCGCCCACCAGCGGAAACTCGACCCCTCTGCGGGAGAATATCCCTGAGTCGCCTACGGACGGATTTCCAGACTTCGTAGCGCTGTCGACGCCCGACAGCCTACCCTCGACGAGGCGCGCCCGAGCGGGTACTGTGCCCTCACGCTTCCCTGCCGGCGCGGTAGGCAACGGGCAACCTAACATCCCAAGTGTCGCCTCACAATCCTCCCGCCCGACTCCTTCTCAGAGCCCTTTCAAATCGCCATCACCCAGCCTCGGTGAGAATCCCGACGCTCCGCGATCTTCAACGCTCTTGTCGAGACTTCGAGCCGGCTCAATGCCCCAGCGAAGCCCGTTCTCTCAGATTCCCGGAACCAGTTCCCCATTCGGCCCTTCGGTCTTCAGTACTTGGAACCCTACGGGCCGTGAGCGAGGTAACACGCTGGCGAGCATAGCAAGTGTTGGATCGAATGGCCCAAGCTCCCCTGCACAATCGGCTCTCTCGAAAGAAGGACCTGGAGACAATGATGTTCATATGAGAACTCTTGACTATCTAGGTCTGGCGGAGACCCCTCAGCCGGCTCGAGCTCAACTGGCCACGCCCTACCTGCCTGGTCTTGCCGATTTCACCAAGCAGGCCAATCGCTTCCGTTCGTATTCGGTGAACAACAAAGATAAATACGCAGAAGAAGAAGAGGATGAATACGAACAGACCTTGGCCCTCGACTATGCCCAGCAGCTACAAGACCAGCTGGCTGCCACCAATGCGGCTATCCACAATCACAACCTCGCAGTTCAGGCTTTTGCCTCGCAGGCATCAGTGACGCGACCTCGAGCGCGAACCGCTGGCGTTCTGGAGTTGCAAGGCGCGGGGTCTCGGTTGCTACGGAATTACTATCCTACTCCTTCTCGTCTCGACAGTTCGATAACTGCCGCCGACTTGCAGTTGTCGGATGAAAAGGGCTTCGATGATCTTCCCGGAGCGGTTGCCGCAATGAGCCTGAACCGGTCGAACAGCCGCAGAGACAATGGTTTGTTGACTGCGGAGGAAGCCGGTCTCGAGGGACCTACGAGCGCCTTGTGGCTGGGTAGCATCCCGACTTCGACAACTACCTCCACTTTGACGGAGATGTTCAAGTCGTACGGCCCTATCCTCTCCGCGCGAGTGTTGACGCATAAGAACTGCGGCTTCGTGAACTTCGAGAGAGTCGATAGTGCCATCGCGGCCAAGGCAAGCATGAACGGCAAGGAGATCTTCCCGGGTGCTGGCCCGATCCGTATCAATTTCGCAAAGCCCCCGTCCGCTTCGAACACACCGGGTCCGGAGGGAGCCTTCCCCAGCCCGAGCCCCGACCCGTTCGGCAAGAACCAAGACGCGGCTGCTTCAGGCGTCGCTGCTTCGGCTGCCGAGAAGTCTACGGCCGCCAACGGTGCGAGCAAAACCCCGACCATCCAACCTCTTCGTGAGATGACTGGCGACATTCTCCAGATCGTGAAGTCGTTCGGCGCTACAGATGACGACGCCTTCAGAATCTCCCATAGCCTTCAGCAAGCCATCCAATACAATGCCTTCGTCGACGAGATCCCCCCTATTCGTGAGCCGACGCACACGCGTGTTCACGATGCACCGAAGCTAAGAGATATTCGAAAGCGCATCGACAATCAAAGCTTATCCCAGGCCGAAATCGAGAATATCGCTGTTGATATGCTTCCCGAGATTGCAGAGCTCTCTTCGGACTATCTTGGCAACACAGTGGTCCAGAAGCTCTTCGAGCACTGTTCCGATGACCTGCGAAACGCCATGCTTGCTGAGATTGCACCGCACATGGCTGAAATCGGTGTCCACAAGAATGGTACTTGGGCGGCGCAGAAGATTATCGACGTGTGCAAGACTCCGCATCAGATGTCTCTGATCGTCGAAAACCTCCGCCCTTATACCATCCCTCTGTTCCTGGACCAATACGGAAACTACGTGCTCCAGGGTTGCTTGAAGTTCGGTTCCCCTTTCAACGACTTTATCTTCGAGACGATGCTTAGCAAGATGTGGGAAGTCGGCCAGGGCAGATATGGTGCGCGAGCTATGAGAGCCTGTCTTGAGAGCCATCATGCGACCAAGGACCAGCAGCGAATGCTCGCAGCCGCGATTGCACTGCATAGTGTGCAACTGGCCACCAACGCCAACGGAGCGCTCCTATTGACCTGGTTCCTGGATACGTGTACCTTCCCTCAGAGACGCAGCGTTCTAGCCCCTCAGCTCGTGCCATGCCTGGTTCACCTTTGCACACACAAGGTTGCGTACCTTACCGTGTTGAAGGTTATTAACCAGAAGGCCGAGCCCGAGGCGCGAGACACTATTCTCAAGGCCCTCTTCTTCACGCCGAACGACCAGACGTTGGAAGCTATTCTCAGCGACCACGCCTGTGGCGCCACCTTGATCTTCAAGGTTCTTACTACGCCATTCTTCGATGAGAGCATCAGGGCCCAGGTAGTGGAGAACGTGAAGAACGTGCTCATTCGCATCAAAGCTCAGCCGAACCAGGGATACAAACGCTTGATGGATGAAGTGGGTCTGGCCACACGCAGCGGAGGTGGCGGTGGTAACGGTGGCTCTCGTGACCACTCTGTAAGTCGCAACGCTCCCGGTGAGCGCCAGCGGCCCGTGTCGAGGCAGGCTCAGGCCAACGCTGCTGCGGTGCAGCAGAACTCGCAGTACAGCAGCCAATACATGAACCCATTAAACCCCGCGAACGCCACGGGTAACTACGACATGGGCGGTTTTGCCGTGCCTCGGAACGATGCCGAGTCGGCTATGCAGCCATTCCCATCCTACGGAGGTCAGGCGCCGATGTACAACGCAAACAACGGGTCAATGCCACCGATGAACATGCAGCAACTACAGTACCAGCAAAGCATGATGTCACGCGGAACGCCACCGATGAACTACATGCCCCCGATGCAGTCCGGGTTCGGCGGCTTCAATGGTGCGAATCCTTCCGTCGATCAATACCGCAACCAAAATGTTGCCAATGGCAGCCCAAGCCAACCCCCCGGTGCCCCAGCTGGCTTTGGTGCCCCTCCCGGTTTCGGTATGCCGATGGGAATGGGCGGCTACGGCTACGGCGGCAACATGCCGTACATGCAGGAACAGCCGGTAAATGGCAGGCGTGGACGCGTAGGTCACCCCCACAACAGGAAGAAGTCGCCTCGGCCGTGAATGGGGTCGCGTGCTGACCTCTCTGCTACAGAGGTGATCTGACCTTTGTCACTCCTGTTGAACAGGCGAGACCACAAAGAGGATCTCCTTTCTGTGCCTCTTATATGTTTGCATCTCAGGGGGGCTGTGCGTTTGTACGGATATCAGGAGTTGTGAGGCTTGGTCATTTTGTGGTCCCAAAAGTGTTGCGTCCCAATTTGAAACGATGTGGGACTCGTCTTGGTCGGCGTCCCTTTCCACTGAGGCCTGGCATTTGCTCACCTTGACGGACGGATGATTTGACGATGGAGGGTTATATCGATAAATACATTGGATTCTATGATGCAGGCGAGCGGTGGTTCGGCTATGGTGGAGGCAGCCGGCTCGTATGAGACACGCCTCGATTGTCATCATCAGCATCAGTTATTCGATCGAGTCCGTGGAAAATCGGTCGGGCTCGGCTTGGCTGCTGTAGATCACGAAGCTGTCTGATTCAATTACCTTTATGAATGCTTCCGAGTGATAGATTGATGAATGGATGGGATGATACGGCGGCTCCTCTCTAGATATCTACCTTCGCCTTCTTGTATGTAGAATTCTTTCTTAGTATTCCTTCTTTATTTTTCCCCCCCCTCCCGGCTGTTGAAACGAATGAGACGAACTTATCATACCTTACCTGCTACTTCTTGATGTGAAGAAGACTGAGAGCTGCATCATTATACTTGCTACTTGACCTCAGCGATGTCGCATTGGTGTGTCCTGTGTGATGCGGGTTATGGTGACATGCATACTACCTGCCTTGCCTCAACTCGTAAATAGCCAGCCACTCTGAGACGACTAGGTATGTGCGCTATGAGCTCGTATACGTAAACCGGACAAGATATCTATTGTCGTGTTAAAGAAAGAAAACCCCTGAGTCGCAGAGACGCGCACAGAGTGGGTGTGGGTGGGCGTGTCGCGGACTCGCAGATCGAGGATACATCAACTATGATCAGTACACACACCCGCACGGGGATGGGCGCTGTGTGTGGACTGACAGTCGCGCGAACAACGAGCGGATGAATGGATGGATCAAGGTTGGGAGAGAGGATGTGCTCGTCGAAACCGCCCCGCCTTCTCCTGACGCGTCCGTTCCCCTTCGCCGGGATGCTTGGTGCAATTTCTTCTGCCCGGAGTCTAGCCCTGTTAGCACGTGGCGTACATACCTAAAACCGAGCCATCACACGTCGTCGGGGTTCTCTAAGCTCTGGGCAGCCGGGGCTAGGAGAAGGGATATATCGTCTGCCGTCCGTCTGTTTCCCACCCACTCATCCCCCGCCGCCATTCGAGGCGGGAGAGTGGTGGGCCAACTAGCATGGGATGATTGAAGAGGGAGGGGAGGCAAAAGGAGAAAACCCCGCGAAAAACGAGAAACGTGCGTTATATATATGTATGGAGGAGGTAAGTAGGTGGTAGGGAGGCGTTTGGCGTATTAGGGAGGTAGATGTTATAGTAGGTAGGCTCGACCCATGACGCTTTTGGTCCGACGTATGTATGCCGTCTACGTCTGGGATCCGTGACGTTCCGTCCGATGATGCTACACCGTGCTCCTCTCATCTCGGGTTTTCGCCCTGGCTTAGTCAGATCCTCTCCGGCCTTTTCTCTCTGCTGACGTTGGTGTGGTGGGCGAACCACTACCCCCCTTCCCCCCCCCCCGCCCCCCCCCCCCACCCCCCGCCCCCCCCCCCCCCCCACAGGTAGTCGGACGAGAGGAAGGAAGTGTGCGCGGGATAGATAGACCACGTCTAACGCGCATTTAAAGGCAGGCCGCCCTGCCTGGAAGCTAAGCGACCGGCCGGTATATGTATGGGTAGGCACGTAGTAGGTAGCGGTAACGCAAGGTCACGGCCTAAAATCCCGTCCATGCTGCTACTTACAGTACCTACCTACGTGCGGCTTGCTTGATAAATAGGAACTCGCAGGTCGTCGGGAACCACTTACGTACGCAGCCACGGGGGACAGGAAATATAGCATTACTCCACTTGCTGCTAACGGAGAGGAGTTGTTATCGAATCTATTTAATAAATAGACAGATGGGTAGAACTGCTCTCGAATATTCGATAGCCCTTCTTCACTCGGTCCCAATTAGCCTTACTTTCCTACTACTACTACCTCCCGTGGGCATTCCAGATCCCCGCAACTGCTATCTACGACAAGACTCCATCTCGACGAGGCAAACCGTCCCTCATATCGCAGACATCGCGGCAACCAGCCAGCTATCGACTATCCACGAGCAGCAGTACCGGCTTACTCAGAACGGCGCATGCGAAAAGCGCATCACTGCTCCGGCGAGAAGGCCCGAGGAGGTTAAGGCACAAACAGCATTACGGGGAGAGGAAAACAACACAAGATCAAGGGGCATATAACCGAATTTTATCTTCATAGTATATGTACGATTGGGGGGTTCACTAAACTGGATGAAGAGAGAACGGGAAAAGAAGAGAGGGAAACGGAGGCACGCCCCATTCATCCATCCATCCGTCCGTTTCCGTCCGTCCTGAGAACGCCTTATCCGGGAAAGAATAATGCCATGTAGTGCCGCAATTTCCTTTTTTTCGGCCGAACGAACTCGCACTGCTCTTCCTGTTGATGTTTCTCTTATCCTCCGTTCCCCTTGCGGGGCCACACCACTGCGGAAACCGTACGTGGCCACAGAAACGAATCCGGACCTGTGGGAGAACTAATAAAGTCCACCAGCTTCGCTCAAGAAAAAAAAAAGGAGCTCCGCTCACAAGCCGGGATCCCTAGCCGGTGCCCTAGTCGCTATAGTAAAGAAATCCTCGGGGGCCTAGGTCCGTTCCAAGCAGGCTCGTCGATCAACGATGGCTGCTGAACGGAAGGGGCCCGAGAGGTAGAAGGGATATTAGAAGAGTGTGGGCGAAGTCCGAGACTCTTTCCGTAATTCCAGTCAGCTCGCGGCTCCTAGAATTTGTGTCCACATGTCTATAACTCCGTTTCGCTGTGTCGTGTACGTTTTCTCCTTAGTAGTACAGACGTATTAATTAGGAAAATGGCGAAGCAAAATCCCTCCGCGTCGAATCCATGGCGGGCAGGGATATATGAGAGCGCGAGGGCCAAGGTGCAATGGGCACACACCGGTGATATACGACCTAATCCTGCGCGCTAGATCAAAATGGGGAGGTTCAGGTAAAGGTTCAGCTGGATCATTCAGTTGGTGAAGATACAAGCTCCGAAGAGGTGCCGATTGAGAGGTTGCGCAATACGATCAAAGCCCATGTCTTGGGGTGTTGAAGAGGCGCAGACATGCGTGTCAGTCACGCCTCCGAATGATAGAGGTGTGAATGGATGCCAGATCCGAAATGGGGAGAACGGGTGACAAGGTGAGAGATATGAAGTCTTGACACTTAGGGCAAGTCACGGTAAACTGCAGTAAATATCCCGCACGATAAGACGCCCGAACGCCCAAAAGTCATAGGAGCCTTCGTAAATGCCTCCTAGTCGATACGGAAATGGTGGAGTTAAAAAGGCATCGTGTCAACGAGACGGGCGGGGCCTTCGCGCGATGATTCAGCAAGTGCCTAATCGACTTGCATGGCAGAATCATCTTTGCCGGCCTTGATGATCTCATCGCGAACACGGTCCCGGATGTCATCAGGCGTATTAACATTGCCGTTGACTCCCATGGTGGCATTAGCACCGGAGAGGTTGTCCGGAACCGACGACGTCTTCTCAGGCGTCTTTGCTGGCGTTGCCGGATGACCTGCCCCCGGAGTAGCTGGCGGGTTGTGGCTTGCTAGTACCTTCGTGATAGCGCTCTTCATCGAATCGACCTGGGCAAGCATGGCATTCAGCGCCGTGACATCCGTCGTGGACAGGTCGCCGTTGGCGATGCGTTCAGCGTCGCCGATTGCCATCAGGGAAACGATAGTAGGACTGGCCTCGGACTACAGATAGATATGTCAGCTGAGATCAGCAAGTGACAGACACGCAGCGGTCACTTACAACCAAGGCCTGGACCAGCTGATTGACGCCATCACTACCACCCTTTGCCAGCTGAGCCAGGCTCAAGGCTGCCTGCTGCTCGGCTAGGCTTCGTGCACTGGGTGCAACGGCAAAAGCTGGGTTGGGCGGGCCAGTTCGTATAGGAATCTGGCGTCGTCGGTTCTCGTGCACACTAGAAAGTATTAGCAACTGAGAGACATCGTTAAAATTTAAAAGAAGCTCACTGAGAAATGAAGTCTAGCTTGACGCCCTTCTCGGGCAATCTGAAGATACGGCCGTAACCTTTGTGCCGTCTCCAGGCGTCCGCGTCATCATCGTCATCGCTATCTTCCTCGATTTCGATCCAGCCATTATTGGCCATGCCCCGGCTGTAGATCTGCTCAATGACTGGTGCATGTTTGACCTTGCGATACTTGTGGGCCGGTGCCAATCTTTCCGGGAGGCTGCGGAGCAGGTCGTCGACATGGGCAGGACACCGCCACGTACGTGGCGGGGGCGGTACAGCCAGCGGAGGATCTAGGCACTCGAGATGCCAATTTAGTCCACAGACCGAGCAAGGAATCAAGGGCCTGTCGTCGGCCGCCGCTTTGTGGCAAAGATGGCATAATGCCGGAGAACCATCAGCGTTCTTGACTTTGAAGAAATCAAAGGCCTCCTCGTAGCCCTTCTTGTTGGTCCTGATGACGGGATCTATGTCAGCTGACGGAGGTGGCAAGGGAAAACACCGAAATGCTTTAACTTACTTAGGCTTGGCAACAGGGGCGCTATCCTCGTACTCGCCATCGGGTCCCGTTCTGACTCCTTCGAAATGTTCTCGGATATCCTCAGGCAGACGGAATGCTCGGGGATTCTTGCGCTCGAGAACGGCTAAGAAGTCGCTAAAAGCACCCTTCCGCTCACCGATGGGCGGGAAATACCGCTGCGTACATTCGTTGCAGTACCACTCGTCAGGCATGTGGCCCTCGCTCATAGGAGGGTCGATGCACAGGAAGTGGAATGAATAGTTGCAACCATCGCAACAGACGAGTTCACCATTCCCGCCGCATGTATAACAGGAATCGTCATTATCGTCCTGGAGAGTTCCGGTCAGCAAGGTGAACGTGGGAGGGCATGGGAGATTGCTATCGCAAATCTCGGCAAAAGCGGGAACGAGAGAGAGCACCGGCCACTCTTGGGGCCAAGCCTCCCTCGAACCGGCTCACCCCGATTTTGAAGATCCCGACACCACACGGGGGTGCGAATGAAAATCGCTCGCAACCATCGTACAGGGCTTCCAAGGATGATATCGAATAGACGGGTTTTACATGTTACAATAAGAGTTTTGAAAATACCGACCTGGTTAGCTTGTGGACCATTAGCCGCAGGGCTCGGTCGCTCTCCTCCGCCACGGGGGATTCCTGCAGATGTGCCTTTTTTCTTCATCGGCCTGTGATGCAGACGGTTGTTAGCGAAACTCTCGTTCAACGAACCTGCTATGCATTGATATGAATCGACGTAGTTTTCTTTTCTTTTCTTCTTTTTTATTTACGCAAGCTTAAACTTGGCCCGACGTGAACGCGTGTGGTGCCACATCGCCATTCTAGTGTTGGGCATTGTTTTTGTGACAACAAAGCGTCCTATGGGGCTGTCGTATAACTGCCAGGGTAACCACCAAAAACGCGACCGAGTCGATAGCAAAACAAAGGAAGAGGGATACTCACGAAGTCTTGACGCGTAGTCCACCGCGGGGTTTCTTGCCCGATCGCAGATTCGAGGGCGTAGCCGCGCGAGAATTACGTCTCGAGGAGGGAGGCTCCAGCCCGGTCTGAAACAATGCGCTAGTTGGCGAGATAGAATCTTCTGCCTCATCGTGATGCCTCTTGGCCGCTCTGGCAGCTCTTCCGCTCAGAGCCGGTGTCCGAGAGCACCGGTTCTGTTCCGCCGAGGCAGCCACCGCAGGCGGCGGCTGCACTGCCGGCGCATCCTCCGGCAGCTCGTCCGATCCCAGACCGTCCCGCACGAAACTATCTGCCGAGGCGGCTGTGGTGAGCCTGCGGTTCTCGAGCCTCTTCTCTACCTTCTGGTTGCTGAGGTCTTCTGACGCGGCATCCAATTCAGCATATTTGCTCGCGAACTTCAGGGGGGCGGGTGTCCGATGAGAGGCGCCGTTGGCGATAACAGCAGCCGGCATGCTAGAGTCATGAGGATTGGGAGTGGTGGTGGTGGTGTGGGTTGCGTTTGAGGGATGAGAAGCAGGTTTGGGCGACACGTTCTTCTTTTTAGTCCCCGATTTCTTCTGGGCGGCGCTGATTGGCTGGGCTGGCCCTACCAGGTCTGGCGCTTCATTTCCCTCGGCGGACCTGGGGCGCGAAACAGCCAAATCGTCATCTACCTGATCCATGTACTCATCATAATCATCGGGCATATCTTCAGGAACAGAAGACAGTGAAGAACTGCTGCTAACAGACCCCGATCGCTTTTTCTTACGCTGCGGTGACTTGGTGCTCTTAATGCCGTTAAGGCCAGCAGCAGCAGCAGCAGCAGCAGGGCGAAGGACAGGAGCCCTAGTAATACCAGCTGTAGGAGTCGCAGCGGGAGCCGTAGGGGTGGCAGCGGCAACCATAGGAGCAGCAGCAGCAGCAGCAGCCACAGGCGTTGCGGCGGCGGCTGTAGTAGTATCAGCGGCGGCCGTAATAGCGGCGGTGGTGGCGGCGGCAGGTGCAGTAGTAGCAGCGGCGGCAGGTGCAGCAATACCGGCCGCAGTAGCACTCACCGCAGCTCTCACCGCAGCAGTATCGGCCGTAGTAGTAGTAGACGCAGCAGTGCTGTTTAGGTCTGAGTCTAGACCGGCACCATTGACGTCGCCAGCATCAGATCCAATGCCAGCATCGGGACGAAGTAACACATCATTACTTTTCTCGAGCTTGATCTTCTTGGTCGCACGGCCATCGGCATCAGGCGCGACCTCTTTGAAGGTGCTGAGGTCCATGCTGACAAGCGCCGCGTAAGGTGCAGGCTTGGGCTTGCGGGGAGTGAAACGGTTGCCTGTAGAGGGGGGTACAAAGTAGTAGCAGCCTTTGTTTTCTTTCTTGCCGTCCCTCTTCTTCTCGGAGATCAGACGATTGAATTCTCGAAGGGTCTCCGGATCCGCTTTCTGATAGTAGATGTCCTCAATCATAGACACGAACTGTGGGTCGTTAGAATTTTCGTCATAGAGCAGCCGCAGAGCCCAAGCGGTCGGATAACGATAATGGGCGAGCGCTTCCTCCACAGCGAACTCCACGACTTTGTCCGCTAGATCTTTGTCTTGAGGTTGGCGATTGAGGGTAGAGGGTGGTGCACGGAAGGGGGAAGGGACAGCTTCAACGGGCGAGGCAGGTGGCGGCGGACTGGGCCGTGCACTCTTACGTCTGCTCGACTGACGGCGCGTGGTAGCAGAATTCGCATCGACGTTCATGTTGTTGGGCGAATGCGAAAGGCTTTTGTCTTTCGTCGTGAGGGGCATGCGCCCAGCCTTGGAAGTTTTCTTGGGCACATAGTCCTCATCCTCGCCGTCATCCATGACAGGCAACGATAAAAATGGTCGAGATGATGGTGACAACATCATCGCGTCGGGATCATCGGCCTCTGGAAATGCACCGGACATGTGCGGAGGCGGTGTGCTCTCTTGGGCAGCAGCAGCAGCAACAACAACGGGGACAGGGGCGGCCGCTGCTAACAATGGCTTCTTCAAAACAATCCTCTTCACGGCAGGCGGGGCAGCGCCATTACCATGATCAGCGCCTGGCATCGCCGACTTCTTCGCAGCAGCCGGCTTAGGAAGGGTGCCTAGGGGCGCCATGTTCTCGACGACGCCTGCCTTCATCAATCCAGCCTCCTGATAGCTTGCTTTGTTCTGCACGGGCGGTTCCAACCAGCGCCGCATCAGTATTCTTTCTTCGTGATGTGCTCCCGATCCTCTGTTGTGACCCGACGGGGAACTTGAGAGTTGCAGAGGGCTCGAATAGCGCGAGCGGGTGGGTTTCGGGTTCGAGGTCATGATGGTTGGTGGGTGGCGGTTCTGATTGAAATCCGAGCCTTCCAAGGCAGGGCCCCCTAAATCGCCTCTTTTCGGGGCGGGTACGCAACTCGCACTCGATATTCGCGTCACTTCTGCCTTTAATACTAGAAAAAAAAATTAGTCTTGGTGCGATCATTCTCTGAATGGGATATTTGTACTTCTCTTGATGATTGACGCATGTGGTGGTGACGGTTCGTCGCGTCCCTATTATTCTTTCCCTGCTGTGTGGTGATGTTTCACGTCGCGCGATAGGGATAGGGAGGGATAGGGAGCTCGGGGTTGATGGGAGGGTGGGAGGAATCCAGAATTCGGAGCTGACGGCAGGACTCAACTGCTGCCGGCGGGTGCTAAGGTAGGTAACTAACCATTACACCCTAGAGGTAGCCCTGGGAGATGCGCAGGTAACCCCAGGTACCAGGGAGGCCTAGCTGGCTGCTGTTGCATCCACCTCACAGCGCCCTCACTTTCGCACTCACATACTTACTTACCTGGTAACCCGGGCACACACACTGACACAGACCCGGTCCTCGACAAGGGGGGAAAGCTTCGGATTCCTTCCTTGACGTGCTATCCCGTAGGTTTTTTCCTACTTCCCTAACTCAGTATTAGGGCATGCTAGAATTGCCCGCTCTGCTTGTTGCTAGAGTAATTCTTTCCTAGCCTTTTAAATACCGAATGAGGCACCCAATATTTAGGCAAACGACAGTAAGAAAGCGTGAGACGGCACAATAAGGAGGCCGGCGATCTGAGTGTCAACCTCCACATTTGAAGCTCTCCTTTCCACATCGTCTACCGAATTAACCGCCTCGCCTCATACAAATAGTAATTGTTATTGTGCGAGCTCCTCGGTATAACACGGGTAGCCCTCAAACTCTATTCTCCTTGCCTTGCTATTTTGACTTGGTCATCATGCCCGTTAGGTTTCGTCACATGTAGCGGGGGGGGGGGGGGGGGGGGGGGGGGGGGGGGGGGGGGGGGGGGGGGGGGGGGGGGGGGGGGGGGGGGGGG
>QJNS01000041.1:0-62318 GCA_004154925.1 Monosporascus cannonballus
ATCTGGTTCCAGAGGATATTAAGAGGGTCTTCGGAATCCTTAACCAGGTGGCAGACGGCGTATCGAGCTTCACCCCACCAAAGAACATCCCTAAAGGGAGTGGCAGGAAGGGAGACGAGGCAAACCCGATCGATCGATCCAAGCCTAAAGCGGGTACCGGTAGTGGCCCGAACGGCACCGGCGGCGTCACGAAGAAGAAGAAGTGCAGGATTCCAAAAAATCAGGAAACCAAACGGATGGGTGAGGCACGTAACACCCTTCGGAAGCAGCGTTGCGTCGCAGACAAGACGCAAAGGAACGACATGGTCATAACGTCGCTCGTGTATGCAGCAGGGGCGACGCCGATCCCCATAGTAAGGGACTGCGAGGCGAGATTTGGGCAAGCTTGCTACCATTACAGGTCGGCCATAGAAGCGCACAAGGACTGGGAAACAATAACCTGTCATCCCGAAGCCGCTGTCACTAGGCACCGACTGGACGGCAGGGCAACAAGCAGCTGGTCCGCCCAGCACAACGGCGCCGGATGGCAGCATTCAGCCCACAGGATAGCAAAAGACTGTGACAAAGACGAGTACCCGCCAGCTTACCTCCTGCACAACCAACATACGGCCTATCTCCAGGGCGGGATAGACAGCAGGGGCCAAGCTGTGCGCTGGTTACCCGCGGAAGAGAACGAGCCCGCCGGCAGACTCTGGAAGGGGGTGTGCTTCGTTCCTCCGATTCAAGAATTGTCGGATAGAGAGTTTGAGAACAAGTTCGCCGCCGCGCCCAACAAGCAGTACGCGATAGTGTTGGGCGTGACGCAGACCTACGCCCATGTCACCGTCGGAGGGCGGCCCGAGTTCAGTTGGGGCAGGTGGGGCCACGATCCTAACCCGGAGCCCAACTACGGCTTGTGGGTCAATCCCTGCTGGCCCGCCGCAGTCGCTCCCAAGGACCCGGCCTTTGTCCTTTTGACCTTTGACCCGATATATGGGGGCCAGCCACCACCGTACGACTACAGAAAACCCGTGCCGCCGCCATAGTCTGATGCCTTTGGGACTAGCGACAAGCTGGACAAGCATATGACGTTATTTCAGCAGAACTAGCGGGTCCTATGTTTACGCTAGTGTGCTTATGTAATAAAGCTTTTAGGTTCATAAAGTAGCGTTAGCTAACGTTATCGTTTTGAAATTAAGGTTCCTTAAGTACTCATAAATATATGACCATCGGAAACAGCAGACTTCATCCAGTCCCTCTTGTCCCTTTCTTTTAGACCTTACCCCGCTGTTGTTGTTTTGAAATAAAGCGTGTTTTCATAAACGATAGGGCCCGAGGAGGATCCTGTTTGAGGTTGGCACGCTGACAATTGCTCCACCTTAATAGAGCTGCAGGCGAGAGGGACCAACCAGGCCATCAGAACCATCTTATCTTATCTTCGCATCAAATAATCCGTACAACACGCCGCATACATCTTTCTCACGAGTCCTCCACTGCACTGTCAACCAATGAACCGACCAGCAGGAATACAACCTCGAACGCATGGTTTCTGCAGGAGAACGGCCATCGCCATGCCCAGCAGTGATCCCCATCCGCCCCGATCTCGAGCAAAGCCCAATTTGAAATCTCGCAGTGTCCGCAAGTGTATCACAATACAAGTATGCTCCCTCCCCGGCCCCCCTTCTCCCCATTAATTATTAATCAAGTCCCTTTAACCTGCACCCAGTGTCGTTCCGACAAAGCCTACACCTGTCAATTGTCGCTATTGATCCTTCTCAATGCGCGGTCTTGTTGCACCCTCCGCCTTATCGACCAATCCGACTCTCGCCGCAGTATCGAAGTCCGCCGTCCTAGAGCAGCCCGTTCCATCCCTTTCGATGATTTCCTTTATCGTATTGGAGGCCGAGATCCTTTCCCCATCCAACTAGGCCATCTCGATACGCTAGAAGAGAGCCTCGTCACCGCCCTGCGTCTCTTGCACGCCAAGAGAATCTCGTTTCCCGTTTCAGCCGAACAGATCGAGCTTTTGCAGCCCTTAACGAGCGTGCCGGATAGTACAACGCGTCCTACGCTCTTTCTTCCGTACAACAAAAGAGCTACCTGGGCTTCTGATGATCTGCCGCCAACCTGGCAGGCCGATCAGCTCTCTGATGCCAGATTAATTTTCCGCATCGCCAAGGTGAGACAAGGTCTTTATTCGATACTCTCCTATTGCGCCTTGCTGACCCTGACCATAACTGCAGCTTCTCCTTCGGCTTAGCGACTTACCCTCGGGGCCTGCTCTCCTCGATCTCCCCAGCCAGCACGCCCTAGCTACTCACTTAAGCAGGAACCCGCCTTCTTATCACATAGACTTGTGTTTGGGCGTTGCTCCCGTAACAGCAGAGCTCGCCTATCAAATTGCCCTAGCCCTCGTCCTGCGAAATAAAGGCCAAGAGAGTTGCGACGTCCTCGAATCTTTTTTTGGCGGACCCATACCATTACCCAAGCCCGGTACATCGCCCGACACCATCTATATTTCCTTTCTACAGCTGCGCGCTCGCGTATGTCACCCCGGAGGCCGCCGTGGTAGTGCTGGATTAGATCAGGACTTCGAAGATAAATTGCAGCTTGACTCACCTGCAACACTCGCGCGGCTCGTCTGTTGCAGGGCGCAGGCTGCGACGCTTCTTAAGGAACACGACGAACCACAATGGTGGCTTACGGCGATGAGCCTATATGACGCCTTCCTCTCCCATACGGGGCCAAGCTCGAAACTGGAGAGGATCTGTGCTTTCGACTTGTATCGATATCGAGATGAATGAATAAGGTATTTAGTTTTGCCCGATGACGTTGTCTGGGATAGCCGAGGGCTCGAAACGACAGTAAAGTTAGCAAGGAGTACATACAACAGAAGGAGGCTCCTATAGAATAACCTGGTGTAGGATCTAGAACATAACGCTCACTACGGGATTTAGTCATACCATGAGTTAGCTAGGTTGTCAAATCGGATATCATCTTACGTTGCTACATACCGGTATGTATTCGGTTGTACCTGATGTTTGATACAATGAGCCTGGTCGATTCACTACCGAGTACCTAGGTAGGAAAGAATGGCCTGCTATGCCAAAGCGCTAAGAGGAAGCCACTAAAATAGAGCCCGCTTGAGCCGCAAGCGCTATCCCCGCCTGGACGCCCCACAATGTCCGAGAAGACAAGCTTTCAATTCGAGGCTAAGTAGGTAATCCAATTCACCCCCTTCCTCGCAGCCACGCGCCTTGCTTCGACTTAAATCCTTCTTCCACCTTCCCGTATTCATGCCTGGTCTTTACCCCAACAGCGCCGGGGATATCGTGGAACACACCAACACCCCCTTGGTTTTCTTGGTGCCTTTCCTTACTGGCACAGCGTTCCGACAGTCCCTAACGCAAATAACGAGCTATGCAATAAAGCATTCAACCCGGTGATAGAGTATCCACGACTTCGAGGAATCGCCGACCTCCTGGCGCTACGAAAAGCAGCTCCACTAGCCGCTCAAATCGCGCTGATGAGCGCGGCGCGTTCAATCCAGCGAGGCAGTGTCGACGGTCCCGATAACGTCACTAGCCTGTCAAACCTCGGATAGCACCTTTACCTATCCCTTCACTTATTAATCACCTAATCGCGCATACAAGCGCCACTTGAGACCGGCGCTCGCCCGTATAACAGTTATAGTCGGATATTTTACGGGGAAACACAAGGTAATACGGCGCACCCAATTCCGGGAACCCAAACTGGCCCAAATCACTAATTTCTGACAGGTAGCAGAATCACGTAAGGGCCAACAGGTATCAACACCACGAAAAGACAGCTTTACACGCAAGGCCTTCGGTTATACTCACAGCGACCTTAACGCTCATGTATGCAACATACGCAGCCGCCTTTACTCTCGAGGAAGCCGCCACGTATGTACCACGCATTGAATTCTGGGAACGCGGACTGGTGCTGACCACGATTCGACGGACAGCCGATATGCCTCGACCTACCACCTAGCAAGAAAACCTGCGCGAGCGCAACGATGGAGCACCGTCAGCCGAACCTCGATCACATAGTGGTGCGTGCGAGCTACCGGAACCGATCAATCGACTTCACACTGAACCAGTTCTTGGATGATGATGGGAGGGTCGCGCCCACCCGAATCTCGAGCCACTACGACTATCAAAGGATCAGAAACTTCGTATTTGATGAAATTGACCTGCCACCAACCGAGCCTCTCGTGTTCAACAGAACTTAGCAAGTTCGTTGCAAACACGAGCTGGAGCTGCTGATTATCGGCATTCAGATGGGGACCACGACACTACCGTCTCTCGAAGGATTAGCGCTGCCGGGGCTTATCTTGCACTCAGAATCATCTACGAACATCGGCGGCGACGAGACAAATAACGAGTTTGAGGCGAACGACCTGGACGACATATACGACGTAACACCGCGACGATCCCCAAAAAGACCCACGTTGGAAGGTAACATAACGCGGGAAAGGGTCGGCACCGGCAACGTACCCCAGCCAGGCCCTAGTACCGACGTCACTATCGCGGAGCAAGCCGGGACTCCAGTACACAACCATATCAGGAAGCCCAGCACAGAAGGCGCAGAAAGAGGCTCCATGTACATGCCAACGGCTGGTATTCCTAACGACAGCGCCAATTCACCTGCCATGAAGCGAAGGCATACCGAGGATGACCAGCACTCCCGCGCCAAGCGCCGGAAAGAAACCAGCAATAGCAGCGAGCGCCCTCGCGGTAATGAGATTATCGAGCTCTCTTCTGATGATGATGATGATGATGATGATGACGACGACGAGAGTTGCCCAAACGAGCCTGTCCAGGGCGAGTCAGTGGATGGCGAGCACAATGGTGAGCGTCCCGCGAGCAGTGAGTTCGGTGGCCGACACGCGAACCGACATATCAGCGACGACGATTGGAAAAGGCTATGCCATCTCTTCCAGTGTCCGGAGTCCACCACAAAGCTAAAGCCCCCCGGCTTCAACATAGAGATTCTGGCTTATCAACTGCACGCGATATGGTGGATGCTTACGCAGCAGCCTTTGCGTGGGGTCCAAGGCGGCTGCCTGGGAGACGCAATGGGGCTTGGCAAGACGGCAGAGGTCATCTCCACCTTCGCCGTGTTCGCCATGGTTAAGGCGAACCACGAGGAGGTGAGCAGATTCTGGAAGCACGGCACCATCACGGAGGGCCGGCGGCATTTGGCCGAGGCGCAGACGGAAGAAGATAAGCGGTGTCCCAGCCAGGAGCGTTCACCATACCCGACAGTATGCGCTTGCGTCAAGTCCGGTGACTCGTACAAGATCGCGAGGAGGATGCCGACATTACCGACAGTATGCGTAGTACCGCCCACGGCCATGAAGGGCTGGGTGGCAGAGTACGGCAAAGTGATCGACACGGCGCACCCGGTGGCAGGGCGTCTGAAGCTTTCCGTATCGCATGAAGACTTCAAAAAGGACGAACAGCTGTACCACGGGGACGATCGGGTAAGGGAGACGGCCGGGACTGCTATGCAGCGTCAGAATGCGGATGGAGGTGCGCAGTTGTTTGTGGGCGGCCGGACAGGACTGAGTAACTAGCTTTTGCTCGTCAGCCGACACAGCGCCACGAAGCTCTATGCCAAGTATAACAAAACGGCCCGTATGACCGGCAAAGAAGGGAGGACGAAAATGATCGAAATGAACTTGATGGGGGCGGCCTTTGTCTTTTTCGACGAAGCCCATCAATATAATGGCACACGAAACAACCCCACCGACCCGTTTCGATTCTTGGGCAAGCTTCGAGATAATAGCTTAAAGGAGCCGTCGGCCTTTACGGTATCTGCGTCCATTCCTATGAGCGGACCCGCCCACCTTACCAACATTGTCGAACATATCCTTGAAAGCAAAGTTTTGCAAGGGGAGAAGGAGGAGATCGGCGGCATTAACGATGTGGGTGTTCTAGCAGACAGACAGACCGACTACAGATACCTTGTGGAGAGACTGGACCGCGTTACAGACCCGAAGATTAGAAAAGAGGTCGAAGCCCGCCAGAAGAACCTGGACGAGCTGGAGAAACAGCTGGTGCCCCGCGTGCTGATGGCCCGCCGTCCCACAGACAAGTCCAGGGGTGAGCAAATCGGAGATGGGAGCTGGGAGATCGCCGTGACCCCTATCAACTGCGAGATGAAGGCCGGTGCTGCACGAGATGCGTTCACGCGCCTGACGGCCGAGGTGCGGAGTTACGTATATCGCGCCCTACAGGAGAGAAAGCAGGAGTGGGCGCAGGGTGGCCAGATCGGACCGGAGCCCACAGAGCACAGCGTCGAAATGAGCCTATTCGGGAGCGGCGGCGAGGGCGACAACATCGGGGCCAGGCTTAGCGGGACACCGGGTCAGGCGTGGACGCGACTAACGCGAGCAGGAGTGTACCCGGCGCTCGCTCGTCTCATGGAGGCGGGCCTGATCGAGGATAATGACCTGCACCACGAAACGATCAACCGGCTCGGGGCGAAGGCATGCAAGACGCGCTTTACCAAGGGTTGGGCAGAGATGGTGGAGGTGTTTGAAGAGTCTAAGCTTTGGAAATATCGCGAGGAGCTCGCTAGGGAATCAGCCAAGTTCGACAGACTTCGCATATTTGTAAGCGACATGATTTCATATAGAAATCGGGCACCAACCGCAGACGATCCCGGTTCCCGGGACGGGACAAACATCCGTCACATGATTGTACTTACGGGTTCGCCATCCTCGGCATTCATTACATATATGCAGCTGGCCTATACGTACAAGAACGTAAAGGTGATGCTGATCAATGCCGCTACGAAGAATGACGCGAGCGTGAGTGACGGTGGGTACGGCAGGAGCCAGATCATAGACGACATCAATTCACCATGCGACCAGACCTCCCCGAATAAAATCCTCGTCTCGACGTATGCCATATGCGGAGTGGCGCTGAACCTCCAAAGAGCAAACTACTGCGTAATGATGGAGCCAGCCAGGACGACAGACGCTGAGAAACAGGCGGCTGCGAGAGTGAACCGGCGAGGGCAGGACATGAAGGCAGTGACGGTTATGCTTTACGACGAGCGAAATTTTCCGGAGTCGGTCCGGTTATTGAGGAGGGCTAACCATGAAGAGATGTTGTCGTGGAAGGAAAACGGGATACCGTGGGACAAGTTTATGTAGAGACACGGATTTGTTTTACGAGGATAAGAAGCCTGAATGAGCAGTAATGGACTATAGATGTACAATAGGCTTTATGATAGGGTACATGGAGCTGAACAGCAAATGATCTGTACATTGTAATCATTGTTCTCTCTAAGCTTATCCGCTTTTCAAGGGTCCTTTCGGCAGATGAAGCTGTGTCCTACCCAGCTTTAGGACATGACTGCTTTATCTCTTCAGTTAAGATCTGAGATCGCCATGAAGTAGGATGCAAACCATCCCTAGTAGGTAACGTAATGGCTGACTGATCACAGTCGTGATACGAAATTTTGATGCAGAAACTTGGTGTCCTTCGACCAACGCAATTCTCCTGCTTCAAAAGTCGGCATATGTTGCTTCAGCTTTGCTGCATCCGCAGACGGATTATCCGTTCATAGGAGTGTCAGACTTAGCATCGCAACCCAGGTGAAGATCACACTTCAAGCAGCTCAGACTCATGAATTTAACTAGACGGAAAAGCCACGCCAGTCCACCGCAGGATTGCAGCTGCCGAGGCATGCTGCACCGACCAAAGCGTCAATTCTGGGGCTATGGATACAGCGGCCGCCGACTTTATAATGTCGTCAACCTATACAAGCTGTAAGACCTTACCTAAATCGTACACGCCGAGCATATGGTTACAAAATGGAATCGACTGAATTGGCTGACTAGGAGGACCAGAGCTCTGAAAGATTGAAGTAGTGATGCCTCCTTAAATACGTACAAAAAAAGTGGGCATTCGGAGGCGCTTCAAGTCATATCTAGCACGAGGCTAGCAGGGTCCAACACAAACCAATACCACAGACCAGGTTAAGAACAAGAACCCAACAAAAGCTTGATATTACTATACTGATAAGTCCCAAAGCCATATGCATTTATCCATGGAGCCGAATTTGGAACAGAATCAAGAAAACGCTTCGATGCTGGGACCATGGGTGTAATGGCCGAAAGTTCTTCTCCGTGAGCAATCTGAAGCGCCACAAGCTGGAGAAGTCGGGGCAGGCACCCAAGTTCCGCTGTCATATTGTGGAAGAGTATTTATGAGGTCTACAGCACTGAAACATCGCAAAAGTGTGTTTTCGGGGTAATTGTGCTACCCGAAGGCAAAGACAAAAGAAAAGCGGAGAGCTTAGTCTGTTCGACAGAGATATCAGATCTTGCAATATGCTAGCCATAAAGTTGCGGTTAGAATGTTGTTTTTGTGTTAGCTCAGTGGACTTCCTCCATTTAACGGTTGACGATTTCCATCCAGACTAACTATGCGCTCCTTACTACCATATAACCCAGCAAAAGGCCTCCCAGAGTAACGCAGAAACTCGAGATTGCAAACGCGCCTTGAATGTCCCCTTTCATCATCGACCATGCGATACCGAATACAAGACTAAATGAAGCCACCAAAACAACGACTACAAAGTAGACCGTTTTCCAATGCCAGCTTTCCTGGAAGTGTATGCCCCATCCAATCTCTTCCTGGTCATTTAACGCTCTAAGGTGACTTATCCTCTTTGGCAATTGAGTGAGTATGGTCCTTTGTGTGGCCCTGACACACTGCGGGCTTAGGAAGTAATGTGTCAACCGCCGAGACCCGATAGCAGGCTCGTATTTCGGCTTAACCCTCGGTGCTGGATGACATCGATACTCTCTATCCAGTCTGTCCTCCGGTGGGAGGCAGACACAAGCGGGGCCACATATGCTGGCATGCTTGTGAACCTCTGTGAAATTGCTGAAGTCGAGTGCAAACTTAACTGCTCTTAGCCAATTTGTTTTTGTATATACAGAATGCGACATAGATGAAAGGAAGAATGAACATACTCGACTTAAGGACAAACTTTCGATGTTCCTTAGGGTAAACCAGGGTTTTACATTCCAGTGATCGAAGTACTCTGATCGTAGGAATAAAAAAAGCTCATGATCTGTGCTAACACCTTCGAGGTGTACCTGGTACAACGGAGTCCCCGAATTCCCTTTATCTACGCAAAGGAGCAAATGAAGAGTATCTTGACATATAACGGCGGTTTGGTTAGGCTGCTGAGTGGCATTCGACTGGGGCAGTACGTTAGACCGTTGCCTGATATCTTCCAAGGGAAACATGCTCCCTATATTGGAATTTGATGGATGCCGTTTCCGAAGACGGTGCTCGATAGGCTTCCATAGAGCCCCAAGCCCCTCGGATATGGTCTGCCCGAGATTCCGAATCCTATTTGCGGAGCCATCTAGTTCCTGGAGTTCTCTTTCGAGCTCTTTCACAGAACCGGATTCAAGCTCGGTAAAGTCATCAAAAAGGCGCGCACCGCATCCCTGTACAAGACTGAGTATGTTTACGATCCAATGGCATGCAAGATGACCTACACATTTCCACCGAGCACGGACTTTCCCCTCCGAGATAGGGGGCTCTGACGCAGGGAGGGGTAAGCTCTGCAGAACCATATCAACAAGCAGGGGCAAGCTTTGAAGAAAGTTATAGCTCTTTCCCTCTACCTCACGCCGAGGCACGACGAAGCTCCTCAACCCATTTCTTAAATTCTGCAACGGGGGTCTTAAGAGCTCCTCTGTAGGACTGTCTTCGTGCATCTGTTCGGCCTCCTCGTGCTTCCGCTGGCTGCCGAGGACGAGTGCGAGTGTGTCCGGGTGCCCGCTGCCCAGAACTGCTTCCCTCAGTTCTAGTGCCTGCCGGTGCATCTGTTCGGCCTCGTCGTGCTTCCCTTGGCTTCGGAGGACACATGCGAGGTTGTTCATGCTGTCGAGTGTGTCGGGATGTTTTCGGCCCAGCACCTCCTCCCTTAGCTGGAGCGTCTGCCGGTGCATCTGCTCGGCCTCCTCGTATTTCCCCTGGCTGTCGAGGACAAGTGCGAGGTTGTTCATGCTCGTAAGTGTAAAGGGATGCTTTTTGCCCAGCACCGCCTCCCTCAGCTCTAATGCCTGCCGGTGCATCTGTTCGGCCTCGTCGTATTTCCCTTAGTTTCGGAGGACACATACGAGGTTGTTCATGCTGCCGAGTGTGTCGGGATGTTTTCGGCCCAGCACCTCCTCCCTTAGCTGGAACGTCTGCCGGTGCATCTGCTCGGCCTCCTCGTACTTCCCCCGGCTTTGGAGGGTGAGCGCGAGGTTGTTCATGCTGGTAAGCGTGTCGGGGTGATTTCCGCCCAGCTTCTTCTTTATTATCTGCAATGCCTGCCAATGTAACTTTTTAGCCTCCTCGTATTTCCCCTGATTTCGTAAAGCTACTGCGAAGCTATTTATGCTGGCAAATATATCAGGATATTCCCTGCCCAATACCGCCTCCCTCAGCTCTACTGCCTGCCGGTACATCTACTCGGCCTCCTTATATTTCCCCAATATCGAATAACTTTCAGTTACATTAAAAAGCAAACTGGCAAAACCCTTTTTATCGATTAAATTTTCTCGAAATTTTAATACTACTTATCTATATGGCAAATATCTTATTTATACCTTTTTATTTTTATATATAGGAAAAGGATATTTATCTGCAAGTTGCTAAATTATATTTATATTTTATTTTTGTTATTTTTCTATTTTTTATAACTAATTACATATAATTAGCCGTACAAACCGATAAATATTAAACAAATTTGGGTTTTTTCGTTCTAATATAATTATATATCTTTTTAAAATATTAATTATTTTGTTTGTTTTTAATTTGTTTTTTTTAGCAATAATAATAATACCGGGATATCCTTTTCCATTAAAAAGCAAATAAATTTTAAATATTATGTAATAAGTAATATATCCCAGGAAATATAATTAAATAAAATTAATTAAATTATAATAATCGGATTTTTTATATCTTTATAATAATTACAATTTTCGAAATTATGTTACGTCCAAAAAGGGGACTCCACTAGACCCGGAAGAGACCAGGTAAGCTAACCTGTTTTGATCTCTATTTCGCTCGGAGAAACCTCGGATTTACGTATATTTCTGTTAATCTCTAAAGATACCCGGAAACTTCCAAAAATCACAAAAAAATAATTTCTCGTAAACCCCAAAAACCAAAGGAAATAAAGGAAAATATATAGAAAAGTAATTTTTTATATAAATAATACTTATTTAATTTCGTTTTTTAATTATTAATTTAAGCCTTTAACCAAAAAGTAATTATACCGTTTTTTAATTAAAAGGAAAATTTTTAAAAAACTTTTTTAACGAATAAATTATTAAATTATTTTTCGCCTTATTATTACTTATAAATTAAAAACCTTTTTTAAATATTATTTATATTTTTAAATAAATATATAATAAGTTCGTTATATTTTAATAATTCCTTAATTAATAGCCGACGAATAATTTATCGCTTAATTAAAATATAAACCTTTTTAAATTTAATGCAAATAATAATATAGGATAATATTTAGAAAATAAATAATATATATGATTTCCGTTATTAATTAATAAAGTATTATTAATAAAATTTAACGATTTACTTTTTATTAAAAAATTTTTTTAATTAATTAATAATATAATATTTTTTATTACTTAATTTTAAAGAAAATTTTTTTTTTAACCTTAATAATAATTTTCCTTAATTCCTTAAGAAATTATCGAAATTTAAAATTTAAAGCCAGTTAAAGGCTAAAGGAATTAAAAAGGTAAAGAAAAAGAACTTATTACGGAAGAAAAACTGGATTTCCTGGCCCAGAAGGTCCAAAGCCTGGAAAAAGAAAACGCCCAATTTGCCAAGAAACCAGTTTTCCTTTAGTTTGGCTTCCTTAAGGGACAAAGCTAAGGAGCCGGTTATCGATTATTTTTAACCAATATAAAATAAACATAAGGAAAAATTCCGGTTCTGCTTTTATTTGGTATAAACCGGACGTAAAAAGAAATAATCTTATTACTTAATTATTACGGAATGTTAAACGTTAAAAATTATAAATTAATTTTTTTAAAACTTTATAACGGATTAAAAAACCTTAATAAATTCCTGGTTTAGGCCAGATTTTACCTTAAGTTTTATAAAAATTTTTTAACGGAAAATTATTAAAAGGTAATGGTTATTTTTTAATTATTAATCGGACGGGTTCGCCAATAATTCGAACTTATTTTAACGGATTACTTTAAAAAATACCTAAAAAAATTTTCGGACTTTATTAATTATATTTTTAACGAATATAAAAATTTTGAAAAAAAAATATACGTTTTATTCGGAAACCTTAATAAAAAATAGGACGTAATTAAATAGTTTTATTTTTTTTACCAAATTAAATTAATATTTAAGTATATAATTAAATTTAACCATTTAATAATTATTTTTAATTTATTAAAAAATGCGTTATTTTATTTTTATTATAATAATTTAAAACTTTAAGTTAAGGATAAATTATATATAAAATTAAAAAATAAACTTTTTGTAAAATATATTAATAAAGTTATTATTACCGATTAATATACCTTTAATTGGTACCTTAAGAAAAAAAAACCGGCAAACGAAATAAAAATAAAAGTTCGAAAAGCCAAAATAAGAAAAATAAAGGCAAACCTTAAAAAAAAACAAATTCTGTTTCGAAAAAGCCCAAAAAAAATAAGTTTAAAATAAAATATTTTAATTATAACAAAAAAGGGCACTTTAAAAATAAATATTATTCCCTTGCCTAAAGGAATTCCAAAAAAGGAAAAATTCTTTAATCCCAGAAAAAAGTTAAAACGGCTAAATAAAAAACCGATAATAAGGTAAAAAAGGAAAAAAAAAAAGTTAATTCGATTTTTTTCCAGCCAGAATTCATTATTGTTATAACCATTTAAATCTAAAGTAATATCCTAAAGTACAAAAATTATCCCGTTTATTAAAACTCTAAGGTTAAAGCTTATAAATACTATTTAGAATAAACGGTTTCCAGGATAACCATAAAGTTAAAATATTAATATTACTTTAATTCCTAAAAATATAAGATATATATAAAAGATGGCCAGTTTTGGCCAAATATTAGTAATTACGGATAATTATCTTTAAAGCTTTATAAATTCTTAAAATATATTATTTACTTAAAAAAGTTAATAATAAACTTTTATAATTTGTTATATTTCATTATTTGTTATAACGATAATTATTTCGTCTATTTTAAAGCCAAAGAAAATAATAATTTTTGGCCTAAATAAAATAACGAAATACCTACTAAACCAGATGATAAATGCTGATATACCGAAATTCCCCGATAACCAGAATACCTTAAATCTTATTATTTGCATCCCAAATTAAAACGGAATTAAAAGGCTATATCGCAAGGATATTTATGTTATTTTCCGATATTTTATATCTAACATAAGTTCTTAAATATGGAAATACCTTTTTCGGAAATTTACCTTTTTAATTTTATAACCTAAAAAGTATAAAAATAACGGAAAAACTAAAAAAAAAAACCTTAATATAGGTATAGTAAGAAAATATGGTTTAGATATAAAAATGATTAATGTATTAAATATGTTATCAGAAAAGTTCGCGAATAAAAATTTACTTAAACCGAAAAAAATCAAAAATTAAAAAATTATAAAGGCTTTTAAAATTAAGGTATCGAAAAGCCTTAATTTATAAAATTTTATATAAAGCAATAAAAGGAATACGTAATTAAATTAAGATTTTTTTTTAATATAAAAACAAAATATTTAAAATAATAATCGATTCCGGTACAGAAAGTAATTTTATTTCTTTTGCTATAACAGAAAAATATCAAATTCCTTAAAAATATAAATTAAAATTTTATAAATTACGTACGGTAAATAAAAGCCTGTTTATATACGAAAATAAATAAGTTTTTCGGGAAATTAAAAAATTCTTAATGCAAATTTAAGGATACCAGGAATGCGTTTTATTGGATATTGCCGATATCTTTAAATACGATATTATTTTGGGAATATTTTGGTTTTATTTTAATAATTTACGAATTAATTAAAAAAAACGAATATTTTTTTAAAATAAAATACCAAGAAAAAACGATCGAAAAATCTGTTATATTATTAAGGAAATACGGATTCCTAATTAAGTTTTTACGGTACCGCCGGAATATTAAGGATTTAAATAATTATTTAAAAATAAAGAAAATTATAAATTACCGTTATATAATTAATAAGATTATCGGATATTTATTAAAAAAAGGCATTATTTTAAACTTTATAAAATTTACCATATAAACCCAAAAAAATTAAAGGCCTTATGGAAAAATATATAATTAAATTTGAAAAAAAAATATATTTAATTTTTTAATTCCTTTGCTAAATATTCTGTCCTTATGGTACCAAAAACCAAAGATAATAAGTAAAAAATCGACGAAAACGGAAACCTTATTTATCGAAAAATAATTAATTACAAATAATTAAATAATATTACGAGTAAAAATGGATATTTTTTAATATTTATAAATATTTTAAAAAAAAATGCTAATAAAGTTAAATAATTTATAATATTCGATTTATGCGACAGATATTATTATATCAAAATAACCAAAGGAAAAAAATGGAAAATAATATTTAGAACGATATATGGATTTTACGAATACCAAATAATACCTATAGGACTTATTAATACCTTTATTAGCTTCCAAAATTTGGTAATAATTACTTTTTAAAAGTTCCTAAATAAATTTGTATTTGTTTACCTTGACGACATCCTTATTTACTTAGAAACCTTAAAGGAACATAAAAAATATATAACTTAAATACTTAAAACTTTAAATAAAGTTAATATTCGAATTAACCCAGCCAAAAATATATGATATACGTAAAAATTAAATTTTTTAAGATTTATTTTTATTCCCGGTTAAATTTAGATTTAATATTTCAAATTGGAAATAATTAAGAATTAACTTATTCCCGATAAGGCAATTATTATAAATATCCGGCAGATCTTAGGATTTACGGATTACGTACGTAACCTAATCGAAAAATACGGAGATATCGTTAAATTATTAACAAAATTTATTACCAAAAAATACGTTAAAAAAGAATTTAAATTTCCAGAGGAAATAAAAAAAATATTTTAAAAATTAAAAAAAATAATTATTAACGGATTAATAATGAAAATGCCAAATTTAAACAAAAAAAAACGTTTAAAAACCGATATTTCAGAATATGTTTTAGGCGTAATTCTAAAATAATAAAAAAATAACGGCAAATAATACTTAATAGCCTATTATTTAAAAATATTTTAAAACGTAAAATTTAAATATCAGATTTACGATAAAAAGTTATTAATAATTATTAATGTTTTTAAGAAATAAGAACCTTACTTTAATGGAATAAAAAATTTTTTTGACATTTACTTTGATTACAAAAATCTTATGCGATTTATAAAAGCTTAAAAATTAAATAAACGACATAAAAAATAGATAATTTTTTTGATTTAACTTTAAAATATATTATATCAAAGGAAAAGAGAATATTTAGGCGGATATTCTTAATTGCAAAAGAGATTACGATTTCAAAGTTCTTAAAAGAAATATGCAAATATTATAGTATAATAAAGACGGCATTGTATAATTGTGTAAAATCGTAAAGAAATTAATTACAAAACTTTTGATACGGTTCCGGAATTCTTACGATATAAAAAAACAGAAAAAAGTTTAATAATTAAAAAGGTAACCAAAAGATTAATTATTATATTATAGAAAAATCTATATTTTAAAAGATTAACAAAAATAATTCGTAAAAGAATTTTACGAAAACCTATTACATAAATATTAAAAAATTTTCAAAATTATTAGACGGTTACAAGAAAAATATAACTTTCCAAAATTATAACGAATAATTAAGAAAATAATTAAAGATTATAATATTTGTAATAAGGCTAAAATAATACGTTATAAGCCTTACGGGTTATTATAACTTATTAATATTTTAAATAAAGTATGGAATATTATAACTTGGGATTTTATTATTAATTTATTTTTATCTAAAAACCTAGTTATTAAAATCGAATATGACGGAATATGGGTAATTATTAATAAATTTATTAAATATAAGTACTTTTTATTTTTTAAAAAAAACGTAATAACAAAATAATTAGCTTATATTTTTATTAGATATTACCTTAATAAATATGGAATACCAGAAAAAATCATTTCCGATAGAAATATGTTTTTTATTTCAAAATTTGGCATTAACTTTTTCAAATAAATCGGTACTAAATTTAAATTTTCGACAGTATATTATCTTTAAATGGATAAATAAATAAAGCAACTTAATTAAATTTTAAAATAATATTTTCGAAATTATGTTAATTATTAACAAAATAATTAAGTAAAATTTTTATTATTAACATAAATTATTTATAATATATTTATTAACGAAAATATAAATATATCCTTTTATATAACTATATACGGATATAATGCAAAAATAAAATAACCTAAATAACCATTTAATAAGGTATTAAAAATTATTATAATTACCCTAAAAACAAAAATATTAATAATAAAAATCAAAACGATCTAAATCCGTTTTTAAAATAAGTTATAATTTTTTTAATAACGAATAACCCAATATTATAATAGGAAAAAAATTAAAAAATTAATTTTAACGAAAAAAAATAAGGTTTACTTATTATATTAAAAGCAAAATATAATTTTGAATATTTTATAAATCAAAACGAAAAAACTTAATAATAAATTCGATTTTAAGAAATTTAGCCCGTTTAAAATTAATAAAATTATTTTTAAAATTAATTATTAATTATCGTTACCTAAAAACATAAAAATATACCTTGTTTTTTATATTTCTTTGCTTAAACTAATATTTAAGAATACCCCGTTAAAAACGGACCTAAAACTTGAAAAAAATTCCGATAAATACGAAGTCGAATAAATACTGGATTTCAAAATGGTTAAAAATAAAATTTAATATTTAATTAAATAAAAAGATTACTTACCCGAAAAAAATATATAGGAACTACTTAATTACTTAACAAATACGATAAATCTGGTTAAGATGTTTTACCGCCAGAATCCTGACCGATTATTTTTAAAGTGGTTAAGGTTATAGGCGATAATATACCCCCATAAAAGTTCAACTTTACGTTATTCCAATCGAAAAAAATAAAGGCCTTTACCGAAATACCCGTTTTTAACGCAAATTATGCTTATTTTTTTTTTATCCGATAACGTTTTTTTTTTATTTTTTTTGTTTTTTTAGTTCGTCCATATTTTTAAAACCTTTTTAAATAAATAACATTTTTTTGGAATATAATTATTCCGATTAACGGTTTAAATAAGTAATACGGTTAGATAATTCCTGGAGTTATTAAACCGCCAAACGTTTTTCCCGTTTTATCCGTAATTTTTTAGCCCGAATATTTTATAAAGACGAAAATGAAACGTGGTTTCCGTCATAAATCTGGACGTTGGCCAGTAAATAATTCTAATAACTTTTCCGGCCCTTTAGCATTTTGCAAAAAAGTTTTTTTTCGAAATAACGTATATACGGTATAATTTCAAAACCAAAATCAAAGATGGCCTTAGCAAAATTGCAATAATTTTTAATAAAAATTTTAACGCGTTTTAAAAATTTGCCTAATATAATTAATAATAATATAATATAAAAAAAATAAAAAGAAAAGAAATTAATTTATCTGCTAATCTTTAAGAACAAAGATCCTAGAAGAAAAAGAATAATATTACGTCCAAAAAGGGGACTTTATTAGACCTAGAAAAAACCAGGTAAGCTAACTTATTTTAATTTTTACTTCGTTCGGAAAAACCTCGGATTTACGTATATCTTTATTAATTTCCAGAGATACCCGGAAATTTCCAAAGATTACGAAAAGATGGTTTTTCGTAAACCCCAAAGACCAAAAAAAATAAAGGAGAATATATAGTAAAGTAATCTCTTATATAAATAATACCTACTTAATTTCGCTTTTTAGCTATTAATCTAAGCCTTTAACCAAAAGGTAATTGCACCGTTTTTTAATTAAAGGGAAAGTCTTTAAAAAACCTTTTTAACAAATAAACCACTAAATCATTCTTCGCCCTATTGTTACCTGCAAATCAAGAACCTTTTTCGGATACTGCTCATACCTCCAGGTGGATATATGACAGGTTCGTTACACTATAGTAAATATTTGTTAATTTAATACATATTTGATTTTTCTTAACTTTACCTTTATTAAAAAGGTTAAGTAAAACGGTAATTATAACCCATTTAATAAATTATATAAATAAAGTACTCTAGTATTTATATCATTTTTAGCGTTTATTATAATAGAGTGTAAAGGGTGAGTTTTAGTGAGAAATGGGTAGGCGTACGAATTTTTTTAGCGCATTAGTGTAACGAAAAATTAAAATCTGATATTCGCCACAAACGGTAGCTAGGCTATAAGCGGCTAAAAGCCGTAGATGGGTGCAATTTACTGTAAAGCTAAGCTTTATGTTGCTAGAAGCAGCGATTAGCTTTGGGTCAATTTCGAGGGAAAATACGGTAGTTCGGAAGGGCGCTTAAATGGCGGGCGCCTGGGGGTAGGTGGGTGGGTGGAGAGGTAGCAGGACCAAATGAGGAAAGGTCGGTTAACAGCCAGCCCCGCTGAGTCAGCAGGCACACTCGTGCCGCATTGTTGATATTTGTCTCTAATGAATCTATCTGTCGATAGACCGTGAGACATTGCGCACTCTAAACCAGTTTGAGCTCCGCGCGTACGATAGACCATACACGACTGTGTGCTGTGTCCAGATGATTTCGTCCAACGTATCAACGTCTTGGGCGCGTCCGCCTTTCTCCAGCCTGAATGTCAATGATTGCGACGCGGCGACCGCGTGGATGGCGGCTCTAGTTAGGGCCGAGAATACCAACTTGACAGTGCTGGATATCCCGATCAACCTGACGATCGAGTACTTGCGGTCGATGATCCTGCAGAGCGGGACTCAGCCGTCCATAGTGGACCTTGCTAGTAGGCCCCTTAAGTTATGGAACGAGTCGGAACTTCGCGGCGATGGGGAATACGAGACGTGGGTTAACAGAACCTATGATGTGCCATTAAAGAGTGTGGCAAGCAGATCTGTCGAACGCTGGATTGGGAAGGTAACCCAGATATGTCGGGAATAGGGGTAAGGTTGCCTTTACTATGCTAGTCCGATGGACTGGAGCTAATATGGATGATAGACGGTGGTCAATTACGATCTCGGTACGTGATGCCCAAGTAGCTACCACCTCTAGGCAATTATCAGGGGTTAAGTAGGAAGCTGTGTCAAGGCAATGGGTCATAATGTTATTCCTTCGCTAATGAATGCTGGCAGTCTAACTCCCTAGCTCTTGGCCTAGCCCTAATATACTTCATAGTCCTGGCGGCAAACAGGTTAAAATCATCAGACCACCTGACATAAAACCCGCAAGAGTTGGTTGACAGCGGGGGTTCTGGAGGGCTTCCAGCAGTCCATCAACACTTTCTTGGATGCCTCGCTGGTGTTTACAGCAGCCTTGCTCGGTGCCGCCCTGGTGCGGTACGCAGCCGTCATACGGGATCACAAGGAGAAATATTCAGCCTACGGTATGATCGGCTCTGTCTTCATGTCGGCATTTTTGATCTTCCCTGCGTTGATTCTACAGACTGTAGTGGATGGTCCGCGAACACACTTTATCCGTCATTTCCTATGGTTCGCCATCATAGGATGCACAATCGTCGTGGATGTTCTCTACAAAAGCGCCTACGAGTCGCAAAAATGGGTGCAGGGCGACCCTGCCATCAGGGAGCACACGCAATTCGTCAACAAGATCTGGTCTACCCAGTGTGAGGACCCAGATATTATAGAGAGTTTTAAAGACGCCCTCGCGGTGGGGCATTTGATCCTCGCCCTCAATCTCGTCTGGTGGGCTCTACGACAGGCTGTGGGCCATAATTCCCTCCCGTTGGAAAGAAGCCTGGAACTCGAGGTCCCAGAGATTCAAGCTCAGGTGGGACTGGAAGAGGAGTGTCAGGATAGCGAACGGCATCGTCTGCTTCGTGGCCGCCTGCTTCTTCATCAGTCTCTTCCATCGCTACAGGCATTCACTTCATGAGCTAGCGAATGAGTCCAACAAGAAGATAGACTGGCAGTTCGGACAGGTCCTCGCCCTGGCCACCCGGGTACCGGTCGGGGTAGATTTCTTTGCCGTCCTCTTCTGTGAGCATCCTATGTATTGCATTAATTCCTGCGTATGGTTACTAACGCCACGTAGATGGCTCCGAGCGGGGTATGTCCGGGAAAGTCTGCAGTCATTACCGCGTGGTTCGGAATCGGGGCGTTGAGAAGAAAGAGGCCGCCTCAGAACTCCAGCGGCTACCCTACTATGCCCCTCATAATCAAGCGTCCTTCGACTCCGGACTAGCCTATTATGCTCATCATAATCAAGGCTCGTTCGACTCCCGAGGCTAAGTAGTCGATATGCTTGGTGTTTCAGTCCTCGGGACCGCGAAAGTTTGGCGAAGGTGTCGAAGGGTATGCGGATAGATCTGAAGATACAGAAAGGCGCAAGGGAATATCCGAAGGCTAGGTAGTCGCTGAATTGATGTTAGACGGAAGACAAGGTCATATGCTGATGCATATCTTCGTAAAACTAGGTGTGCTTTTGGTTGCCGCGCTGTAGGTAAGCGGCCTGTTAGATGGGATAGTTCACATTATCGGCCCCCTTGCCTACGGACAGCTCCGTAACTGTAGCCTCGATCTGTTCTCTGCGGCAATATGGTGGAATTACCAAGGAGCTATGAGGGGGCTTTGGGGCGAGTTAAGTCAATGGTAAACAGATACCGCTGAGGGCTTCGGTTGAACAGGTGGTTAAATGACGTGTAATCGCAGCAACAGCTCAGCCGAGTGTATTTGTTTGGTGCTGTTCCTGTATGTGATCTATTTATTTGTAAGAACTGCCTGCTAGGTTGGGTGGCTTCCAACGTGTGTATGACCTAGGTGGGTGGCGCCTGTCGTGACGGAACGTATGCCGACCCCCTATTCTCCAGATGAGATACACGTTCCACAATAGTGTCCACTAAGCGGTCCTTTGAATTTTGACCATATGTGGCAAAGCTTTTCTTAGTAAGAATTAAGTAGTCTAAACGATCTGTGTGCATACTGCAAGCAACCTATCCAAGAAAAAAGGAGTAAAAGGAAACCTGACCGTACCCCCACCTAAATTTCAATTCACAAGCTAAGCACCAATCATACCTAACGATAGGGCAACAGCCACGAAATACACCGCCATACGCGCGGAGTAGGGCGAGTTCGCAGCAGAATCGGGCCGCGTCGACTCGGCCGCATCAGCTGAACCAGCCGGCTCAGCTGATCCAGTCGCTTCGGGGCTTTCACCGCCCTCCGCGCTACTGCTACCATTAGTTTCCGACGAGGAAGTCTGCTCATCGCTCGAGGCCGTGGGTGAGGTGCTCGTCGACGTCGCATCACCGGAAGGTGTGGATCCCGTCGATGTTGCGGTGCCCGTCTCGGACGCCCTGTCAGGCAAGCATGAGTACGTCCCCGTAGGCGTGAGAGGGGTGTAGGTGTACTCCGGCACCTCCCCCTTGCCGGCGCGGTACCAGTTCTCCGGCGGGTCGCCGAGACACTCACCCACGGTCACGGGCCTGTAGCCGTGATCGATCAGGGACTTCAGCATGTACTCGGTGAGGTTATACACGACCTGCTTCTGCAGGTCGTGTTCGATTGCCAGGTAGCTCGTGTTGCAGGGGTTGGATCCCTCGACGTGCTCGTCCCAGATATCCTTGCTCTTCTGGATCTCCACAGGGTCGTCGTGTAGATACCCCTCCGTGTCGAGGTTGAAGTAGGTGATGTGGTAGCCGAGATCTTCTAACATGGATTGGCATTTCTCGGGACAAATCGAATAGGGGGGCCTAGGTTTGTGTGAGTGGGAGCATGAAGAAGGGTGGAATGCCAAACGAACCTCAGGTAGGTAGGGAAGTACCCAAGTATATCGTTAATAGCGATTTCATTCCAGATAACCTGATTCCGGGCTTGTTCGTCGGTCAACTGGGAGAAATTCTGATGCGACCACGTGTGGCTTGCAATTTGATGGCCTTCGTCCGCCATCCGCTACCGAGCGTCATCAACATGGACTTCATGTCATACAGAAGGGCCAACAGGACGTACCTTGATTATTTTAGGCCAAGGGGTTTTCGGGTCGTTAATCATCCCCTTTGCCTTATTGTTCCCATTGATGAAGAACGTTGCAACGGCGTCATATTGCTGCAAGACGATGAGACATGTCCATCACACCTAGGATCGAGGGGATGACACAGACCTTGAATACGTCGAGGAGATCGCCTGTGTCGTCGAACGGACCATCGTCGTAGGTAAGGGCAATGTCGCCTTTGTTAACACAGCGGTAGATCCCAGTTCCCCCATACGGTACGTTCCCGACTTTTAGTCTTAGGACATCCGAGGTGTCCTCTCCCTTTGGCTTCTTATTGCCATCGCACCCAGGACCGAAGTCGATTTGGCAGTCCGGCGCCCAACAGTACGCTTTGTCTTTGCCGCACCACCTTGAACCACGTCAGACGCCGGAAACCTGACAGACATACAGGGGACCCCTTACCCAGCGACCGAACAACAGTAACCCGGAGCGCAGCTGGCATTATCGAAATCCTTGCCGCATCTCCCGTTTGTGTTTGTGTTCTCGTCGACCTCCCGCCTCGCCGGGCTCGATCCGTGGACGAGGTCCGATGCGCTCTGCCACCTCTTGCTCGCAGTAAACTCGACCGAGAGCCGCGGGTCTCCAGCAATCCTCGGCAGACCATTGCCGTGGGCGGCGGCGAAACCCACAGATCCTGCTAAAATGAACGTATCGAACCAGCGCATAGCGGGTAAAGCGAAGTGAGCGGCAAGTCGCTAGTCAGAGGGAAACGAGTGACACCTCTCGATGACAAACAACGAAACTCGCAATCCGTGAAGACACTGAGCGGGACGGGGACATGGTTTAAAAAGCTAGCATGGATCTACCGAGCAAGGCGATCTACGGGAGCCAAGGCCATAATGCCCAGCTATCCATACAACCGAAATATCGTGCCGAGCCAACAACTCATGCAGCTGCGTAGTATTGGTGGGCTCGGCGGGGTTTCAGAGCAATTTCTGAGAGCCATCCGATCTGATCATCATTGGATATGTGATTGGCTGGCCCAGTGGCATTCTCACTCGCAGCAGAACGTTACAGAATGTGGTCGGGCTTATGAAATGTCCAGAACTTACCCAGATCCCGACGGTGTGACTGACTTGGAACCAAGCAGTCAGTTGTCGACCCTCAAGTGACTGTAGATTCCCTTATATTGAACTAGGTCCACATTAACGGAGGATTCGATTTGGCTTAGTGCATGATCTGTTAAGCGCCCGAACCAAACCAAGGCGTCGGGGTCTCATCAAGGAGTCTTAGACTAGCAGGGGGTCAATCAGACTTTCGGAATGCCGAGGAGTATATACTTCGCAGACGCTGTCGACCAGACGCACAAGTTCAGGGGCTGATATTCATGAAGTTGGTGGTATGGCTTCCGAAATGTTGCATGCGACAAAGATATCTGATCGGCCAACCATATGGATATTGCCGTACACACATAGTCAAAAAGGCTTGTCCTTGCTTGCGTAGACCATTTTAGCTGCCGCTGATGGAGCTTGTGGACTTATCGTCTCGTGTTACTTTTCGGGTTCGGGATCGGACTTCGAGGACTTTTTATTACTCCCTCTTTGCCCAGTTAAATACGGCGCAGGCTTGCCGTGTAACCCGTCAGAAAGTGCCCTGAGAAAGTTACAGCGAACTTTTGGATATGCAGTTGGTTCGTTCAAATACTTGTGTTCTAATCTTAGGTGGCATGAGGCAACGATAACTGCTCCGACGCATCTTTGCCCCCCTCCATGATCTTGGCGAGACTCAATGCGTTATGGGTTTTCCGCCCGATGCCAAGCATATACTATCGATTGACCTAAACTCAATCGAGCCTGCATCAAACCAAGTGTCAATGGCTTCGTATTCCGGCTCAGCCGTAGAAGATTCAAGATCGACCTCGATAATACCTCGTCATGTATGGTGAAGTGAGTGGGGCCGCGGTGACAGTGACCGTCTGTTTTCCAGTACCATGTGTATGCGAGCGCTGAGGGCTGCAGATTGCATGCAGCTCAGCTCCGAGGTCCAGCCACGAGGTACAGCCCGTCTATTATCTTCGATCTATGAAGTTGTTTGATAGTGAATTCACGCAGGACATACACCAGGTTTGGTAGGACTGAGAGGCGACAAATCTGCACGGTGGCCTGTCCGACCATCCGTCATACCTGGGATGGCCCCGACCTGAATGGGGTGTTGTTCGCTAGTATTATCTACACCAGCAGCTCACCGTCAACTGGATAGAGCCCGACATTTCGCAGTTGCCCTTGCGTCCTTAGCAAATTTGATGAACTCCATGTGCTCGTTAACTATGCTTGCTTTAGGGGACAAGGAGAGTCTCACACAGCGTCATGATGAATTACAGAATTCCACTGGGTAACATCTGCTTCACAAGTCGGGAATGGAACTGGTACACAAAATAGGCCAACTACTATGTATGTTATATTTTCTCACCTACACCCCTTTCAGAAACATCACCACTCTCAGTCACATTGTCTACTTCCAGCTCAGTTCATCAGCTACATATAGTTTCGTCTCAGTTACATTTCTCCCGAAGCCTCGGTCTCCTCCCATCTATCCTTTTAGGTGAGCGAGGGTATTTCGTATCCTACAGTTGGATTGATGTTGCATCGATATGCCAAGATGTCCTGAGGCTTGTTGCGCTCGAATGAATAGTATGGCCCTACCTTCTTACGTGAAGAAAAGGCGCCGGTTTCGGGAATCTGAGATGGGGTGCGGGCGAGGGAATATCGTAAAGCGTGACTCTTTGTTAGCCATCACGTGAGGTATCGTGACAGGAGAGAATCCCTCCGGGATGAACACCAGAGAGGGAACCATTCAAATCTTTCAGCTCTTAGCGTTAAGCATTATCAACGTACACGTAAGAGACTCATAACGGGGACATATAACCCGCCTAACCATCATCATCTCGCGTAATGAACCAATGTCCGCCGCAGTCCAGCCCCAAAATCAGAGGTTTTCATACACCACCCAAGTCTGGCCAAGACGAGGCACGTATTTCGTTATGCAATTACCCTACCTACTTCTCAAAGGGGCCCCCCAATGCCGAATAACACCCTCCGCCGCCTTTGCCGTGCTCCCTACCCCTTTAGCGCCGTGTCACAAGAGCCGCTGAAAAGTACCCTTGATCCCGTACTCAGTAGGGATAGGGGGGCTGACCGTATCCACTGCCCCATCGCTGGTGGCCGCCGTACGGAGGATAGCCCCCCTGGTGAGGCGGGGGTGGTCCCCCGTAGGCGGCACCAGGATATGGCCCGGGCGGAGGCGCACCGCCGTAATGTCCTCCGTGGTGGGGTGGCGCACCACCGTAGTGCCCTCCGTGCTGAGGCGGCGCGCCTCCGTATCCCTGGTGCCCGTAGGGCGGGTAGTGCGCGGGAGGCGGCGCGCCGTACCCATGCTGGCCGTGTTGTCGATAGTGACCAGGTGGCGGCCCGCCATAGTCCTGGCGTGCTCCGTGGCCGGACGAATGAGGCCGGTCATACGAGGATTGCGCGCCGTCATAGTAGCTTTCCGCCTCGCCACCACGGGGCGGCCGGTCTTGCGTGTATCCGTAGTTGGGGCGTGCGGCCGGCAGTGCTGGCGAAGATGACGAGCCCGGTTGGTTGTGGCCAGCACCGACGCCCATCTCATCGAGGTCGCGGGCTTTGACTTGGGTCCATAGCGAATCAGAAGGTCTGCCGTGCCCGAGTCCGTCGAAGAGACCGCTTCCGTGGGAGTGGCCGCGGCTCCTGTCGCTCTCTCCGGAAAACAAAACATGGTTTTTACCGTTCTTGACAGACTCGGAGCCAAGAACACGGTTGAGGTTGTGGCGTTCTGGGTACTCTTCGGCCCACTTGCGAACGGTGTCGAACATTTCACGCTGAATCTCGATATTGTCATCACGGATGGCTGGGTGGTGGAAAGCGCGGAGTACGTCGTCGACCACCTCATCCTCCGGGACCCCAGGATTTTCCCAAGCAAACATAATTCGGCTTCGAGATCGTTAGCGAGTACTCATAGCTAAGCAGATGACTAAGATACTTACGGAACCACGTATTGAAGAATAGCAGCAGCTACTCGCCCAGCACACGGGTTTAGGATGTTGGTGAAATGGTCCTTTGACAGCATAGAGTGCGTTGGGTCTGTGCACCTCGGATTCCGCCATGGCTCCAGTTGGCTGTTGGCGCTGGCGTCGATGACAGTGGAAGACCCATCTTTCAACGTCTTAGTGACTTGATTGATGATGGGGCGAATGAAAGGCGCCAGCAGGCTGAGGACGAAGGCTGTTAGGGTCTCGCTGATCTTCTCAATCAGGTTTTCCAGGCCCGGGATCTTGGCGATGATTCTGTTGATAGCCTTAACAATTCTATCCCGGAACTGCAGAATGGGATAGATTTGTTTAGAGACCTTGACGGGGTCGAAGCTCTCGCTCATGCCGGGCACGATATTAGCATTATCCCGACTCAAGTCTCCCCTTGACTCGTTGCGTCTCTGTTGCTCTTCGGACCTCGCTTTGAGACTGCGGGCTTCCGAAGCGAATCCGTCTCCACTGTCTGGCAACTGGGCGACAAGCGAGATGAAATCATTTCCACCGCCACTGCGGCCGCCGCCTCCGAGTAAACTTCCAGCCAAGACGTCCAATAGGCCCCTCGAACCGCCCCTGCCGCTTCTTTGGCTACTGTCGCCTTCTTTCTCGCAGCTTCTCAAGACGAGGTCTAGTTGGTCTATCTCTGACACCTCGGTCTGAGTGAAGTGATCGTTGGCTTCGCCGAGCACGGAATGGAGGAAGTCAACACCGCCGAAAGTCCCCGTTACAAGGGGGAAAACCCGCTTGCCCCACAGATCAATTTTGGTATCCTCTCCACAGTGAGGGAAGACACCATGGTAGCCAAGCTCCCGCAGGGCAAGTTCACAATAGTTAGAATGGGCACTGAAGTCCTCCATGCAGTGAAGAGCCTGTCCGAGACATCTCAAGGCCTCGCAAAGATCCTCCTCGTTGCCCTTCCCCCGGGAACCACTGGTGTAAAGCCTGCCATAATGAATACTGCGACCAAAACTGAATCTAAGATACCCGGCACTCGTAGCCCAACTACCACGCTCATTAGCAATGTAATTTTTCATGCCAGTGCGTCTGTCAATTTCCGTCTCCTCAGGCATGACCGGGCCACGGAGCCGGGGGTCAAATTCCCTTGCATCCATGCCGTCAGCGTAGCCAAGTGGGTTATCGATATGCTCTTCGGGCCGGTAGACGCCCAGCCTCTCGGCAGTGACCTCGAACTCCTCCGTCGCATAACCGTTGGCTAAGAAGGAAAGAACCCAGACTAGGATGCGGATGGTCTCAGCGTTGACTCCCTTCAAGCTTCCCACATCGACGGCCTGGGAGTAATCTCGAAGCCAGTTGCCGAAATAAGTCCGCCTGACGGAAAGCGAGGACCATTTCTTGCCGTAGACGAACGCCACCGTCTTTAGCATATCCTCAATGTCTCCATGGCGCCAGTTGTGTCCCTCAATCTGAGCGACGGAGGGTATATTGCCAGCACCAAAGGCTGCCGCTTTACCGGGCATCAGAATCAATATGATGCCCAGGACAAGCAGCATGCTGCCGCAGCCTAAGCGGGTGGATGCCATGTTTCGTGCTGCACTCTCGTAAAGTGCTGATGCGATCAAAAGCACTGGTGAGAGTACGTGGTGAGAGTCTGGTGACGTGTGCCGATGTTGATTGATCTAAATAATAGGTCCTTTAGGTAAGTGGTTGGAAGTTCAGTCCCGTTCAGCCTCCAAAATAGTTAGCGGGGTAGTTTTCTTGTCAGCGTGACGGTTTTAGGAGGAGGACCTCGGTAGGTGATAGGTTATGGTCGAATGAACAGAACAAGCCGACACTGAGACAGGTCACCTGTTCATGTAGCTCGATGACGCAAAGTGAGGAAGGAAATGTCATAGAGTGACGTTCGGGCTTAATTTTGGTATTAGGTTGCATGTAGTAGGTATGGGCGCAATGGCTAGTGTGGTAACTGCAAAGAAATGAAAATTTATTCATGCCCGAGGCGACCTACCTCGTACGAAAGGTGCACGCAAAAGTGGGCGACCACTAGTAGCTTGCTGAGTTCACAGTACGCCACGAGGCAGAGTGATATACGGTGGAAATAATGCTAAGGGTTGCGGTAACAAAATATTCCAGGGTGTGTACTTTTGTCATCACAATAATATACTTAAAATCAAGTTCCTTACTAGCCCATAATGTATTTGCGCTGGAAATATCGTCTGCGACGCCACAACCTGTACTCTTATATCGGACAAGCTATGGGGGCATACTTCTACGGGCGACCTTCGTGCAGAACCATCAATCCAAGTGCCCACATCTAATGCCGCTTTTGTCGGCACGTGAAGATAAACAGACCTACTGGGCACCAGGGAACATTAACATTCCTTCCTTGTACCCTCTAGTGTCGGATCTAACGCGATTGTTATACTGAGGTGCCGATTCATATAGGGCTCGAAAATGTTAATTGATGGAAAATACCTTGGTAGGATGTTAAACCCGCCCCTACGGCATCGTATTACCTTTTACGGAGGCCAGATGAGCCACAATCGATGCCAGGCTGGTACTACGGTATCAGGCAAAAGTTTTCGCATCCTGTCAGGTAGCAGTGGGTTGCGCTAGTAGCCATGCCATACAAATGAGGTATAGTCTTTCCACGAGTCAACCAACCGCAGGGACTTAGAAGAATTGTAATACACTAATCCGAGGTAGGTTACTATTCGGTGGGGTTAATGACCCACATACCTGACTCTAATGCGAAAACTTGCCCACAAACACCGTAGTAAGCTAGCTTCCTGGTGCGGAGTACGATGTAAATGCCAAGACACCTGCCCTACGGCTGTCTTACACCCAATTAGACACCCAACCCACTGAAAGAATACCATCAAGGTACGCAGCTATGCCCTACCATACCAAGGATTGCGTCTATACTCGGACCCAGAGACCTGGGACATGAAAGGTGTGGTGAGCCTCAGCCGCTCAGAAGTTCAATTCGTCTCTGCCACCTCCTGATGATAGGTGCGGCGACGTATTTCGAAACTCTACGGGCGCTTTCTGCACAGGGCCATGCCTCGTTGGGGATAACATCCCATGTCTAGTCTGGAATGGCAACCGCCGTCTCATTGCACAAGACTTGATATTCATAGCAACACCCGTAACACGTTCCACGTCTAGAACGGATTAGACGTCTGATCCCGGCCCATCTAGCACTAGATTAGTATCGTACAATATATTATTAGAGGTCCTATTAATGAGCGGCCGGCTGCACAAGTTCATCGGACTTAGGCCCTCCTTCATTTATGTACCTACCAGGCCTAACCACCACCTGACGTTCAGGATTCCCACGGCGGTTGAGGCTGAGTCACAGGCCACGTGGGGAAAAGAGACTTCACATTCCCAAAAAGGAAAACCCAGTAAGGCAAATGCATGTTATCTCATTTTTTTAGCCGGTAGGGCTGAGTTATCACCAGTGATGGCGAAAAGTCGGAAGGGTGCTCCCGATATGATGAGGCTGACTAAGACGACCGGGGAGTCCGGACCGACTTTTTCTCTCTAGGAATCGCAGTATCGCGGTAGCCGAGTACATTTCTGCTCGCGAAAGGGGTTACGATTCCTGCGGTGTTGATCGTGGGATTGCTGAGTTGATCCAATTGGTACAACCCCATGCCGACCCCGTCGCGGTTTTAGTAACTTGGAATCGAGAGAGGACTTCTTACCTAAGAGAATGAGCGAAGAACCGGTCGGTATCGCCCTGCCTAGGTTGGTTGACAAGCATAACGATTGAAGTGGTGAATATTCGTCAACCTCTGAGATAACTGCTTTGCCGATGACGGCTTGGGAAGCGCTTCGCGACGTCTGCGTGGCTGCAGCGGTCCGGAATGATTTCTTCTCCGGGTGGAGTACCTCCAGATCTGCAAAGCGGGAATGTACCTGGCCTGTCGCTGTGGGAGTCTGGCGGGTTAGGGGTTCGGGGACAGTGGGGCTTCGAATCCCGAGTGTGCCTGTATTGACGCGGCAACGCTGGGAGCTTTTCTCCAAGCCGACATCCTGATCTATAATGCGCCATGGAGAGCCTGACGCCGACGAAGTTCCCGCTCTGTTGGCCTGTGGAACGTAGCCTTCCGATACAACAAGAGATTGCTCAGAGGTTAGTTCCTACAACAGGACAAGCTAAAATAAGCACACCCAGACAACAGACGTGCCTACAGCACAAGATGTTACTATAAACATAAGTACAGCTAAAAGACCGACAAAATGCTACCAATCCAGTAGCCTAGAACTTAACATGCGGCGTGGTTTGCACTCTTAGTTCCCCCTGTGTATGGTACGAGTAGGATCGAGGACCTGTGTCTTGTGTTTCTCCCACTAAACGCATGTGATGGACTGGTCTCCTATGGCCGTCTAAGACCGCTGACCCGAGGACTAGGTAACGATGGATGCGCAGCGGCGGCCGGACACTTGCGGCTCGGGACCTTCCAACGTAATTATTCCTAGACTCCTGCGGCCAAACGTTGGAAGATCATTGGAAGAAGTAGACGGCACCGGAAGTAAGCAGTTTTCAATCTGCCCACTATGGCTTGATTCTCGTGATAGCGGGTATGAGAACAAGTTAGCACAGAATTTTGATTCTTGGTCTTATCGGCACCGCCCGAAGCAGCTATGCATGTCCCGTGCAGTCGAAATTGAGGGATTAGGCAGCGGGGATGAGCGGGTTGATGAGTGGACCGATACTAATATCCGTTTCTGCTAGAATCCCATTGCCATCTGGTTTCCGGCTAACACCCGGTTCTATCCTCTAGATTGAAGGCCCATAGCGTCTGAAGATGGCGAATACATCCTAGCCGATGATGAAAAGGCTATGGAAGGTCGGGAGCAGGTAGTTAACGAAGAGCCAGAGACAACGTAACCGGAGCGGAAATGCAGATTATCCGCGGCGGAGACTAGGTACCTGGCTCCACCAGGTACTTTCAGGAGTTAGTGTTGCGAGTCTCCGTTTGAACTCGCCGAAGATGCAATGGAGCTAACCCGGGGAGACGATGTGCTTGAGGGGTATGCCTGCGGTCTGCATGTGTCAGCTTAACTCATTTAGTGCTGAATCAGTCACGTATTTTCAAACTGGGTATGAAACAGGTACGGCAGGATGTGGCGGAATCAGGCGTAATGGGACCTTGCGTAAGCAAGTGGGTCAACTCCCAAAGCCTGTCCTCCGTCCATGACAAGTGTTTCAACCGGTCAGGTCGTAGGAATATAGCAATGGGTTTACTCTAGGCCTACACTGCCATGCGGAACATTACCGACGTGCTGGAATCAAGTCAGCGCCCGTTCTCTTCATACGCTATCCGGTAGTACTGGTACTTCATACGCTGGGGAGAATAAAGCACTATACCTGTGGTTTCCCAATACGACTGGCCAGCAACTCGTGTAGTGCCCCGAGGCTGATTGGCCTGTGTAGGGCTTCCGTTGAGGTGGGATCCCGAGAGCGCTGTGGCCTCCCCGGTTCCGCATGTTACCGGCAACTGCGACTATATTCCGTGAGACCCTCTGGAGCCGGGCCTTAATAAGTAAGCATCCTGCGCTCCAAGGTAAGACCATATCGTAGTAAGGCTGTGCTAGATCAATCCAACCCCCACATCTATACCCACTACAAACGACGAAGAGACATTGGTTCATCAAAAGAGCGGGATGCGGCTCGGCAATGCCTACGGCTGTCTTGTTGACCCCTGGACAACTCACCATGGTTCGACTACACCCGGCTGACATTGGAAGAAAAGGCCTGTCTGATGCTACAATGAACGAGCAATGATATAAAGGGAGGCGAAAGCTCTCATGTTTCCAACTCTCGAATCGACATCTAGATACCAGACACGGAAGAAAGTTACTCATTACTCTGAACTTTATTTACGTTCACCGAATCGAATAGACCAAACTTGTCTACAATAAGAATGTCGCTTACCTTATGGAAAGACATTTCGCCGCTCGGCCAACGACTCCGCGAGCCAACGAGCAGGTCACCGCACGTTTTAGTTATTGGTGGCGGCGTCACTGGCCTCATATCTTCTTGGGTGCTGCTGGATCGTGGCTACCACGTCACAATTCTTAGCGACGCCTGGGCAAATGATAACCAGCGGTTAACCTCACAAATAGCTGGCGCCTTGTATGTGAATCTCCAGTAGTTCATCCCCCCTCCCATCAGATACAGAGAGCCAAGGTCAACTGTTGTGACCAAGCCGCAGAAACTGCTGCAGCCCCTTGGATCTGTCCAAGAGTAACCAAGGCTTACATGAATCTCCAGATGGGAATTCCCACCAGCTGTTTGCGGACAACATACCGATGCCATATCTCTTTCCCATTCAAAGCGCTGGTGTATGACGGCATATCACATTTGGGACGGAATTGCTGCGATTCCCCCTCTGAGCGAAGCATCGGGAGTCCGTATGATGCCATCGGACTTCTTTTTCCCGCACACTGTGGAGAATGATCCCGCCCAGCGTTCAAAGATGACCGAGATCATGGCCAGCGGTGTGAGGGGATTCTACCGTGGATCTGATATAATCGACGAGAGGCGCATCGACCCTGCGTATGGCGCTGTGGATGCGTACGAGTTGATGGCCCCCATCATCGATACGGATAAAGCAATGCATTGGTTGATGAACCTCGTCGAAAGCAAAGGCGCCAATTTCGTCACGGAGACAATTACACGTGATCTCGTCGACCTAGAGGACTCCCTTCGAGCACGCTTCGATGCTGATGTCATTGTCAATTGTACCGGACTCCAGGGTGAGGTACTGGCGGGCGACGATACTGTCTATCCTATACGTGGGGGGCTTATCCGAGTCATCAACGACGGAACGGACTTCCCGAAAGTGGACGCGGCCCTGACTATTACGGCAGATGCAGCTGGCTCCGCGAATGAGATCGTCTTCCTGGTGCCTAGAAATGACAACATTCTTCTCATTGGGGGCATAGCCGAGCCGCATGAACGGGAACTCAATTTGACACTAGACAGCCCGATAATACGCAGGATGCGAGAAAGATGCGAAAAGTTCTTACCAGGATTGAAGGACGCTCGGGTCGACCCAGACTACCCCTTCGCGCAAGGGCTGCGGCCGTTCAGGGGGAAGAACGTGAGAGTCGAGCGCGAGCTCCGCAGGACAGGAAGCCGAATCGTCCATTCCTACGGCCAAGGGGGTGCGGGGTGGAGTCTTTCCTTTGGATGCGCCCAAGATGTTGCAATGCTGGTCGAAGAGGCCCTTTCCGGGGTTCCGGCACGGCCGATGGCCGAGATGACAAACGATTGGAAAATACCGAAAACAGAAAGACGTCGCTGGTAAGCCGCAACAGGCTTTGGAGTGCTGTTTGTAATCATAGTGAGAGTGGGATGAACATAGCAACGGAGAACTGTGTGTGCGGGGTGGACAAGCGGGAGCTGCGGACAGGGGTATAGGCTGGTTCGGAAATACCTAGTGATCGGGTGATGGCGCGGAATTGGACGATAGAGTGCACAATGTAAAACCAATATGTATAGTACTAGGATCGTTTATGGGATTGACGTTGAAAGTTACACAAGTACAATGCGCATCTGGACAAGCGGCTCCGTCATGAGTACTTCGGACTCCACGGTACCCTTGAATATCTCACCCTTGTTATGGTGTGAGGCAGAGACAAGTGGCCGCGAGAGGAGTGTTTCCCGTTGAAGATTGCCTATACAGGGCCGGGATTTGTCAAGCAAACGAAAGTTGTGGCTACAGGTATGGGCGGCGACGGGCATTCCATTCGGTATGTACTTCAGAGCTGGAAGATGCGGCGATTGTAGCGGAGGTAATGAACAGCACTACATGGGTCGCTCGACCTCCTGTACGAAGTGAGGCTAGTCAGCTGAAGCGGTCAAGCTAACATGCAGGGCCCGACAATTTTTGGCGTAGATGTGCGTACAGCAGTAAGCTGACTTATTATATTTCCAGAGTTTGTGAGGGTCTATGATCGTAATATGTCACCAGATTTGTCTCTTGACGGAAGGTCCTCATACAGTAATTCCTCTCGAAATTCGGTGAAAGCTAATGCAGGTCGAGACGCACGCCCTTCTAAGTTCCTCAGACAGCATACGTCTTCCCTTTCCCCTCAATAAAAATAGCGTCACTCTCCGGCATTACAGATAATCCGTCACATTAGCCTGTCTTGGCCTGCATTAGCCTTCACCAATTTCGAGGGATAACATGGTGTTCACATGAACGCATATTGCACGGGACAACGATGGCGGCATAGGTCAGAAGGAATGCATGGCGCAGTAAGGCAGACGAGTTTGGCCGTACGGAATCGACTGACCGCAATCTATAATAATTGATGACTGGAGACTGAGGTGCCCGTTACCGAAAGAGGTACGGCCTTTTGGATTACGCGTCACTGGTAAATCTCCTTCCACCCAGGAGTGAAAGGAGACTCGACTGGACATGAATCATCCACCAGTAGTACATGCTTAAGATCGAGTAACGCGAGTAGATCCTATCACGCACGAACGGAGTCATAGTAGTGGGTAGTTTTAGCGTATCAACATGGGGACGAGAGCAATTATAAATAGACCGAGGTGGCGAAGTGAGGAAAAGATGATCCGTGCCGAGATATTAGTGGCCGTTGAGATGCAGAAGAGATCTCTAACGTTATAGTTCGGTTATAGAATATGAAGGGTTTCAGAGATCCCCAACGGAGTGCAGTACTGTAGCTCTAGCGTTACTAACCTAAATGTGGGTATCTGCCCTAGGGAGCTGGTCCGGTCCCCCGCCTCACTCTCTTGCTTGGCGTCCCGTTTAGATTAACCTCGCCGAATCATCAAACGTTTCGTCTTTAAACGCTTTTTGGCAAGACCCTGAATTGTCATCTCCCCCACACAAGCCAAGTGGACTCATTGACATTAGCTGTACTTACTTTATTTCATATCTTTAAAGCTATTCCAGCTTAGAAATAATTTATAAATATTCCTCGATCGCACTTCTGTGCCACCTACCCGTGTTATATTAAATGTGTATATATGTATTTAATATTGTTTACATAACAATGCTAGTTCCATTTGCTCTATTATTTTATATAAAGATATCGTTAAACGTACGCTGTTATCGTACTATTACCAGCTCTAGCGCTCTATTGTATTTATTACGCCACTACAGCAAGCTATGTATTCAGAGAAGTATCGACCTTGACCTGGTTACCACTTAGTTTGTATGAGGTTGAAAGTGATTAGCGGTTCGGTTTCCAGAAAGCGTTTAGGTACGGAACGATTAACGATTCAGTGAGGTCAATCTAACTCGGACGTTGGGTACTTGGCATTTGCAGGCCAACAAATCTCATTTTGCCTTCTCTGGCATAAGATACCTGACGTATAGGTACGTTCTGTCTGACTTATGAATCACATTTTATCTACCGTAAAGGCTAATACAGGCTATTCGCTCCATTATCCGGCTTCCCTAACATTTCCTACTTTTTATGCGTCGCATTAATTTTATCCTTTAGCCCTTTCTCCTCTAATTCAGAGAAGCTGTCGGTAATACATATAATCCGTCGCATTAGCATGCATTAGCCGGTAGGTATTTGCTTCGAATTAGTTTCGCGAGATAATACGGTATTAGGTAGGTATGTAACATAGATCAGGCATTTCTAAGCATGGAAGTATTAGGATACAGAAATAAACTTGATTATTACATCATTCTACTGTACCAGGTACACTCCGTTCAAACAGCCGATCGACGTTACCTTACTGCTTGTATTTGAAGTACTAATTTTGTAGCTACACCACCGGAACTGCGTCATTCCCTTCCCCTTTCCAAGATTCGAAACTTGTAGCGTAACTTGGGGCTTGCGACATACAAACAGATCAGGTCATTAGTGCTTCAATTATCGGAACATACCTATATATGAAGTGACAGAGTACTAGGTACATATAGTTATGCTAATAAGTTTAATGATCCGGGGCCTCTGGGTACTTTGGGCTCTTTGCGTACATGCCTCCCTATGTACTTACACCTAATTAGTCTACCACATATCTTTTATCGGCAGGCTGTAACCTCATCCGCAGACTGCCCCGTGTTCCAGCTTGGTTCACAATAGCATCACGGCCTGTCCTGTGGACGAGAGGGTACCGACTACCTAGCATATGATTTCGTGCGATAGTATGGCCTAAGAGTCGTTACTCTTTCAAATACCCAGTCTATCAAAGCTTGAGCGACAGCCGACTTTATTGTACTCCACTCAACTCCAAGGAATCTCGGCGCAGTGTTCCTAAGTCCGAAACTAGCCCTGAACAACTAGATCCAGCCTCGAGAACAATTACATCCCACGCTCTTTTTCCCTCTCTGAACACAACACATTACTTAACACCCCCATTTACGCACCGCTGGCCATGCAGTTGAGCCGCATCCCCGTAACGCACATATAACCTACCTACTCGGTCGACAAGATGGGACTCCAACTTATCGCCCAAATGTCAAGCTGTCAGGATACTCTTTGATCAAGTAGCTGCAGAGACGTTCGGGCTTGGTTCTGACGACCACCTATTGGTCCTGAGCCAGGTTTCTAAACGAGTCTGCTACTTCTCATCTCACCTCATATCGCTTATTCGTTCACCGCAGGGACTGGATCTCTTGCGGTCATACCTCTAGGGAGAAGCCTTTTTGGCGCTTACATTTTACATTTTCGTCATACCGGGCAGGGTTCGACAGGTATCGAGGACACGATGGAATTGCGGCAAACCCCGGAGCTATCAGAGCAAACCTGTGACAAGAAGACGGACAACATATCACTTGCCGTCGAAGGACCTCTGAACTACTGGGATACGGTCAGCCAAAGCTCTGAGTCGTTCCACGTTGTAACGAACGACATGTACATTTCTGCCAAGGACATTGCCGTCGAACGACCAATAATCGCCCGGGCAACTCAACCAATCAACTTCGGCGTTGTGGTTCCCGGTCTCTACCGAAGCGGCTACCCACAAGCCACAGATTATTCCTTCATGCAAGGTCTTGGACTAAAAACTATTGTCACCCTCGTCGGAAAAGAGATGCCCGACGGCTACCATCAATTCATAGCTGGAAATAGCATCAACCACCAGATATTCGAGATGTCGGGGACGAAGAAGTCAGAAATCCCCCTATCCTTGATGAAGTCAATAGCGGGGGTGGTTATGAACCGCGAGAACTACCCGCTGTTGATACATTGCAACCACGGCAAGCACCGCACCGGATGCGTTGTGGGTATCATCCGCAAGCAGAGCGCGTGGGATGTCAACACCATAATTCAGGAGTATACCGAGTATGCCGCGCCGAAAGTACGAGCGTCTGACATCGACTACATTCGCAACTTCAGTGTTGCAGAGATCGCTAGCGTCGAGAGCCTGCTCCCCTCGAAGCCGAGAACACCGCCTGTCACTATCGGTACATTCCTCTCCTTCCTTTTCCTTGCGTTCTTTGCAATTTGTATTTGGATATTTTCCGGCAGCAAGCTTCTGGTGCCCGCTCCGTCGAGGAGACAGGTCGCTGAGGCCGGATCATTGGGATGATCCTCGATCAGAGCCATGAGCCAGGCGCATGCATAGATCCGTGGCTTGGGTAGACAGGCCACTGGACCCACCTGATTGAAGAACCTTTGGGCTAGAAAAGGATAGATCTGGAGCGTGGCGGAGCGTGGGGAAGAATTATTGGACTACTCGGGATACAAAAACCACTTGCACACCAGACGGTGATTGGAAGTTTCGGCGCATATTCATAGTATAGCAGACAAAAGGGTCGCATGGATAGGACCATAGGGTTCGGAGACCATCAAGTGCTGAGGAGTCTCCTGGCGTTCAGCGGAGTTGGTGGGAACCCTCATTTCCACATTTTCTTTGTCGTTTGTTGGATTAATTACTGAATGGGTTGGGGGGTTAGCCTACGTGTCAAACTATTGCAAGGGAAGCTCGGCCAGCACCTAGCAGCCTCTGTATCAATGGAGCGAGCTGAGTACGCGTCTCTGGTTTGACAATAATAACAGCGTACCCTCACTGCACGAGTAAAAATTGGCGTGGGGTGCGATGAAAATACGAGCGCTCCCATAGAAGTGACGCAGGCCTAGGATTCCGGCTGTCGCTAGTTACTCTGTCGAAGGTCATACCGAGTGGCCGCTGGGCTTGGGCAACATAACTCACCGGAGGCTAATAAAGGTTTCGCTTCAGCATCACGAGCACAACGTATGGTACACCCTCGCCCTGGAGAAACTCGTACACGCAACATTCCCATCACCGCTAACTCCAATGCCAGTCCTGACTTTACAATATACTTGTCTACAACGAGCCAACCTGTCCTAGTAGTTATCACGAAACGCCTGCCCACAGACTCTATCATACGGACCTCGCAGCACGTTTTCTTCCCGTCCTAGAGTAGTACCCTGCCGACCATCCCTACCGCCGGCCGAACCAACCCCCGCCTCGCACTCGGTCAGCCCCACCGCGGATTCTCCGTCCTCTCCCTTCTCTCGCTCTCGCGGTCGGCCGTGGCGTAGACCCAGCCGCCCGCGACTGCGTTGGCGAGACCGAGGGCGACGGCGGCGGCGCGCACGGTGCCGCGGACGGACAACAGTCGATCCCGTCGCCTACCGCGCAGCGCCAGCACCGCGTACGTCCCGCTCGCCGCCGCCGTGATCCCCGCCGAGTCCTTCCGGAACCCCTGCAGGTTCGCGTAGCTCGAGAACAGTAGCAGCGGCGCGAGCGCCATCGGGGCCGCTTGGAACGGCCGCAGATGCTGCGCTGTGATCAGCGTCGCGAGGCCCGTCGGCGCGAGGGAGGAGTCTGCGGTCGCGGGAAGAAGACGGAGCTGCGCGTTAGCGTTGCTATTCCCGTGGCCTGGCTGCTGGGGGTAGCTAGGCAGGCAGGATCTGTTGGGTGTGACTAGGCTACATCGGTTGGAAGGCTTTGCGCGTGCCTACCTGCATAGTAGGATCGAGGATGTTGGTCGGGAACGGGGTGGGGATGGAGTGAAATACGAGGTTTAAGACGTACTTCCCCATGCTGTTATGCGCGATATCGCCGATTGGGGAGGCTCCGGGTTCGCCATTGTGGTTGTGGCGTACAAAACGCCCGATCTTGATGCTTGTCGGACGAGGATGTAGAGCTTATTGTGCGCCGATTCAGTCCACTTTCTGCACTGCTACAAAGGTAACGCAGCGGTACGTGCGAGGACTAGCCAATTCTATTCCCGCAATATTTAAGGAGAACAGGAACTGGTCGTATGCGAGCAAATTGACGAAGGAAAAGTCGTGCTGAAAGCCGTCAATGCTCAGTCTCTGTGGATGCAAATTGTTGTTGATATTGTCATTGCTGTAACTTTGAAGTGGGGTTCGCTCCCGAGGTTCTGGAGCTTTGGCGGGGCCAGTTACAGCGGGTGTGCGCCTCCCACGAACGATAAGATAAGATAATGATACCGAGGACAACCGCCATACAGATTCCGTTGGAAGAGGTTCAGGTAACAACAGTAAGGGAGGCAGCGGGAGAAGCTAAGATACAATTCATGCTTCATTATTACTACTAATGTACAGTATAATGGTGATGCCTACGTTAATACATAGATTTTATCCGTTTAAATTTCGTTTTTCTAGTCAGTCCTGACATCTCGCAGTATTCATGACGCTACGTGGGGAGAAACAGGGTTAGGAGAAGAGGGGTTACTGCATCCCCCTGGGAAGGGGTTCTCGTCGCCCCGGCTGGAGTGTAATGGGGGAAGATACAGTTAAGTAAGTTTGCATGATGCTTATTACCTATCTGATTTACTTCAAAATCAGTCGGAGAGAATTAAAGACTTAGAGCGCGTGGGAAGGCAGCGTTCAGAGTGCACAGGAAACTCGGTAGCGACTCGCTAAACCTAACATTACAATGAAGTCTTGTCGAGGTCGAGTTCCAGCCGTCATTAACTATTCATACCATCTAACACATTTCTTCTTGATTTTCGAACCGGATTCATGATCCAAATCATAGGCAAACCGAGCGCCCCTGGGCGCTTCCTAGCCTCGCCAGGACTGAGACACCCTACACTACGCATTCCAGTAGAATATAGTCATCAGCCAAGTTGATGCCGCGCATCAAAATAACTCTGACCAAAAACGACAGTCACTCTCTACCTACGGCATATGCAGATAGAGATGGCCTCGCTATTAAGCACTTACGGCAGCGCATAAAGACTTCGTTGCTATTGAACATAAGGGGAATTAAAAAGACAAAAACGTACCAGATTCAGGAATCACCAGGACTTGACAGTCGCCTGGAGGCCGCAGTTATTGCTACGCGCCGACTTATTCATGCACTCTTGTTGATTGCTTGCCACCCGATACATGAACCAGTAATCAACAAAATGTATTAGCCTTCACCTTCCTAAGCTCCGCGTCCGTTGACGTTTAAGGTAATGAAAGAGGGTTATGCTGGCACCCTTCCCCATGATTGCTTCAGAATGAGTCTTTTCTCTGAGGGAAAGCCAGCACGATATCACATGCAGTGCAGGGTTGTTTACCGTAAATACATTGTGGACGCTTAATTCACTGCCAGGAGTCGACCTATCCAGACCGTTAAATAGTTTACCATGGAGTTTCCCTGATCGTGGGTGGATATTAGTCGAAGGTGTAAAGTGCGAGGGCTGGATGGCAAGCGCTGACCTGCTGGTTCATGTAATATCGGGCTATCATTGAGTGATTACCAAACTATGGTTCAATCTAGTACATGCGGAATGCTGGGTGCTGGTTTCAAGCTTCACTTCGCCACATAGTCGAGGTGAAAACCTTCGAGGTTGGTTCGCACGGCCATCAGGTGCGATGCCAGCCTTCTATATTGCGGCATATATCCACCCATATGGATAGCTATTTAGTAAACATCAACCCCTGGAACGGAGGTGTTCAGGGGTACAGCTATGGGAACTACGGACTCTTCCAATTTGCACTTGCCGTCGACTACATCAAGCAAGACAGATCCCTTGTGTGGACTCAAGGCGATGACGAAGGCGATATCCTCGGTATGTTAGATAACAAACAGGTCACCAATAGACCGAGCCCACTTGACTGTTTAGCAGCATATGTGAATGTCGCTAAGCTCTGCCTCCACGCCTATCGATCAATCATGCCTGTCATGGGGTACGTGTTCCATCGCCCCTGTAAGGACATATAGACATAGTATTGTCCTGGTTGACATTATCTCCAATACAAGGGAGCGGGTACCCAAATGCGGAGCGTGCACACATAGGGTTTCGAGGCACAAGTTACCACTACAGAGGACTTGTGTTGATGATAATATTACTGCTCGATAACACTTCATGTTTGAAAGAAGACTTCCGGTATTCCATCCTTACATACGAAACATTATAGGGTTCTTTTCAATGGCAGAAATTAAAAGGATTGATATGTATTTTACAAAGTGATCCTCAGACATCGCTCCAACATGGTCGTAATGCCATCAAGGAATATAGTTACCGCAAATATCGGTCATCCATATAGATAACCATGTGTTTAGTGAGAGCTAATGTCAGATAACGCCGCGCGCCCGTGAAGAATGTCCATGTCAACAGCCGCTGTTGACATGTAAGAGTATTCCTTTTCCAGGTCATCATAATAGGCATTGGCGTGGCTGTCCCATATTCCGCCTCGCTTTCCAGCAACAGATTCCGCTCGGTAATCGATATTAGAGCTGATATTTGCAAGTTGCAGGCGGAAATGGCCGGCTACCCCTTGGTGGCTCCCATCTACCCAGCCCCCGCTGAATTTTCCCGACGACAAAGCGTCCCTGACAACCTTGGACTTGACCATGAAAAGGGTGGGATGCCCCACCAACTCGACTAGGCAGTTGTGCCACGGCGTCGGTACGTGCAGCAGGTCGAAAGAGCTCATCTCGGCCGCGTCGAACGAGAGCGTCTCGGCGGCCCTCACCCCGGGTCCGAACAACCTGATGCCGAACTTGGGGCCGGCATTGTCGTGCGCGTGAATCGATAGCCGCACGTGATAGGGGAAGAGCAGCTCCACGAGGTTCGAGTAGGCCTCGTTCCGCTGTATCATCTCGAACGCGACCTTGGACCCGAGCTTCTTGAGCTTGCTACGGCTCAGGTGCTTCGTGTAGCGGTTGAGCTTCAGGTCTTCCAGCATGAAGCGCGAGAAGCCGCAGTAGAGCTTCAGGGCGCTGTGGCTCCCCGACTCTATGCGCGAGCGCAGGACGCCCTCGCGGGTTCTGCAGCCCTGGACGAGCATCTGGCGGCTGAGCTCGGCAGCCGGCGTGCGCTGCGTAGAAATATAGGATTGCAGTGAAGGGAGTGGGATGTGCTCTATCTCGGCCATGGAATGCTCGAGATTGAACAAGTCGACCAGGGACTTGAAGCCGACTCGATCGGTGCCACCGCGACGTTGACCGATCGTGGCGTTCATATTGATTAACTGGGCGTTATACCTGTCGACCATCTCGTCGTCGACACCAACTATCAACATTGTTAGCAATGGGATGGTTTTATAGCTTATATGGAGAAGGCGAGTCAACTCACTGCAGTCACTGAAGACATGGCCGTCGCTAACGATCCACAGCTTAGCACCTGGTTCGTAGGTGCCCTCGATGGCCTCTACAAAAGAGTGGAGATGTTCGAGTGCGAGCTGTTCGCCTCTGTCGGGCATCGTGCCGAACACCTTTTCTATGCTCGACGACTTGCACGGAAAGGCCGGGAGACAGAACTCTATCCTCTCTCCCCGCCGCACAAACTCGTGAACGCGCCCGAAGAAGTATTCGCGCCCATGGCTGCTCCACTTGTCTTCCGCGCTGACGTACCTCAGCTGCGCATCGAAGAGGTCGACGATTGCGCCTGTGGTATCCTTGAGCTCCGAATCGATGTCCGAGACCGGGTTTGGGGGTGGCGAGATGAAGAGTTTGATGTTCTTGAGAAGCACCGAGACAAAGACGTCATCGAAGCCCGTCTTTATAATGTGGGGCTGCTGAAGGATGATTCCGAAGATGGTCTTGCCGTCGCTTCTTTCTTGGCTTTCGTATAGAGCCAACTCCTCGCCCTGGATCTCGCCGACCTTGATAAGGGACTTGTTTGTTGATGATGCAGACGGGGACGTACGAGGCAGTCCTGCAGTTTTGTCCGCATCAGGAGACAGTAGGGGTTGGTGGAGCGCCGTGGGAGTCACCAAGGGCCGGATCAGGTCCCAGTGATTTCGAATTGCATCTTCAAGTCGACCCGTGCAGCATAGAAGGTCCCCACCCTGTGTCCGTGCAAATGCACAGCAGACTCTGTGGTAGATACTCAAGTCACTCATGATGGAGGAGATAGCGCCTAATGACTGAGAATGTTTCACCTTTGAGCAAGTTTATCTGACTACGGTTAAACTAGTTCAGGTGTGATCAAGTCTTGCTACCTATATAGGAGATGAAGGCTAAATAGTTTCGGAATTGCCTATTTAGTACGTGATACTGATCCCTAAGCCCCCGTGCACACTATTCTGAATCAGAAAGCCACCATCACCAGTGGCCTGGGTGAAAAGGAGAGTTGTTGGGGTCAGTCCCGATTCATGATCGTGCCCCCTTGCATTGCGAGCGACGTATAGTCTCACTGTATGACTCTTGATAAAAGTACTTGCACTGAATCTTTCTCGTGTCTCGCGTAAGATCACGCATTAAGTGAATTGTTATGTAATTCGTACCACATGAGGCGTATCCAAGGCTCGATGGAAACGGTACAGCCCTAAGGCCAAGGAGCCGTCAGCATGAGAAACAATGCTGGTGGTCTAGAGTCTGCCTCTCACCCTCCTTTCATCACGGCTTAAATCCCCACCACCTCGGATGCAATGGAACATGCAGGGCCTTGCGCGTGCAGTGGCTGGGGGTGTGAACCATATGCGCCGTGACCTCAACCTTCGTCCCGCAGTCACGTATACTTCGTAGGGACTTGTAGTAGCACAAGCTCCCTGTCCTACATAACTCAGATCTTGATTCACCATGCACGTGTAAGCCTCAAATCATTCTCGCTTGTACCTACTGTGCTTGGCACGGTGCGCCGCAGGATTATTCTGGCAAGAGAATCTCGATCTTGCTTCTCCCAAGGACCTCAAGCACGCACACGTCCGCGGGGAAGGTCGAACTCGGGTTAGGATTGAGACGAAAGAGCTGAAGGAATGCTTCAGGCGCAAACTTGCCTAGCAGCTGGTGACCTGACTTCATCGGCAGGAGCGGTTCGTCACGAGCTGTTCGTCACCAACCGCAGCGCCAACAACATGAAGGACGTTCTGTCTTTGCTCGGGATTTTCCTGTTGGGAACAATACTGGCGTCGGGGATCGCCTCTTACGTGTTCCTCCTACCGCCGAGGCATCCAGAGGGAATCCCCGCAGTGCCCTTCTGGGTGACTCTTATCCCGTTCTTCAAAGATGTTGATCAGTCCGAGACGTTCAAGAAATACGTCGAGGAACCTATCCGCGCCCACGGGGCCGTGAAGTTGTACTTCGGCGCCCGATGGAACCTCCTGGTCCACCGGCCGCGCTACCTGGCCGAGATGTTCAAGCACGAGGACGTTTATCAGAAGAGCGGCAACCAGAAGAAGATTGCGCACAGCGTGCTGGCGGCCTTCCTGGGCGACAATATCATATCCAGCCACGGCGCGACGTGGAAACAGTATAGGGAGGTTATCAAGCCGGGACTACAGAGAACGTTTGAGACCGAGACACTGGAACGGAATGCGGAGAAGCTGTGCCACCTGATAGACAATGCCCCCGTACGAGCAGCAGGTGGGGCGCGCGGAATACCCGTCCAAGAGCTCCTGCAGAGATACACCATTGCCAACATTGCCCAGGTGATTCTACAAACCGACTTCGGTGTAAGTCCTCCCTACGATAGTACGAGCTATCCTCAGTGATCTAATATGAATCACAGACTCTGGACCGGCCAGACGCGACAATACATACGCTCCAGACAGCCCTGAAGCAGCAGATCTTCAAACCCATCTTCATGAATTTCCCGTTCCTCGACCGGCTGCCGATCCCGAGCCGCAAGGCCGCCCGGGAGATGGTAGCCCACTTCAAAGATGAGCTGGCATCCCGCCTGGCCCGCTCACACGAGAAGACAGGCTGGGAATCGCCGCACTCCTCGGAAAACCTCGGTGCCCGCCTCCTGGCGGCGAGACGCTCGGGTCGGCTCACCGAGAAGCAGTTCCGCGACAACCTCACGGTCCTCTACGTAGCGGGCCAGGAGAACCCGCAGATTGGGCTGATCTCGACGCTCTACCTCCTCGCGCAGCACCCGGACGTACAGGATCGCCTGTGGGCCGAGGTTAGCGCGACCGGCCGTGATACCGGCGACAAGCCCACGCACGAGGTCCTGCAGCGTATGCCTTTCATGACGGCGGTCGTGTACGAGAGCTTGCGGGTGCTGCCGCCGCTCTCACAGCTCATAAACCGGCGTGCAGCCGAAGACGTGATGCTCGACGGCCACGTCCGCGTCCCCAGGGGCACGTACCTCGGGTACCACTGCTACTCTACGCACCGCGACGCCGACTACTGGGGCCCCGACGCCGACCGCTTCCGCCCGGAGCGCTGGGGCGACAGTGTGGAGGCCATCCAGCGGTTCTACCGCCAGAAGCGCACCAGGGCCGAGTTCGTCAGCTTCCACGGCGGCAACCGCGCGTGCCTGGGCGAGAGGTTCGCCGTTCTGGAACTCAAGGTCACCTTGTTTGTGCTGGTCAAGAGGTTCTCGTGGCGGCTTGACCCCAGCTGGCCCAATAAGATGACACCAGTAAGTTCCCCTACGCATGGATCCGAGTGAGAGTTGCCGCTGATTTCCCGCCTAGGCCGGGCCGCTTTTCCCAAAAGGGTTGAGGTTGATATTTGCCAGCCGTCCTACTAGTGACCAAGATACGTAACTGCACCACAACGTTGTAAGTCACGCTCATCATAAGAAACAGGATATTACCACAGACAAGAACAGGTCTGATCTATTGAATAACCATCCAGTTTGACGGTTGATATGTATGTAATAAGCCATGGCTATACACAGATATGTGCAGGGCAAGTCATAACCATACGATGTACTTAATCCAGACATCCACAGAATTTGTGCTTTATCTTGCCCGGTTCATGCCTAGCAGTAATGTCATCTAGCAAAGACACCTCCTGAGTATGAAGGGGAATATTAGCGTACAAGTCATGACCCTTTCTTTAACAAAATTCGTTGGCACTTCTTTTGAATAAGCTACTAGTGACCTAAAGATTGTGATATGAACGTTCAGTCTGAGTACCAAACTCCAAGGAATCATCAGGAGGAATACAATCACCTAAGCACACAGTGTACAAGGATTTGGCAACATCGGAATGCTGCAAAGAACTGTGCCATCTGAGCATCCAAACACACACGTTAGGCTTACTAGGCCACACACTTCGACCGAGTACCAACCAGTACCTAGCTCAGGCAAACCCGGCTAGAGGCTTTCCGGCTTCCTTTGTGCCCTTCTCTACTCGGACCCAGACGAAGAAAGGGATCGAAGCAACCATAAGCCCTAGAGACAAAAGCATAGAATAGCGCAGATTATGGGTATTGTCCTGGATGGCCCCCTGAATAAGGGGCAGAATCCAACCGGTGACCAGGTCAAGGATGAAAATGAGGCCGGACAGCAGGGCCTCGCTCCCCTTGGGAATAAACGAGGCGTACACGACGCGATTGTAGCTAAGCAGGGCGCTGTTGGTGGTCATGAAGAGGACCTGGATGACCCAGAACTCCGCCGCCCACTTCAGGCCGATGGCAGACCTAGCGCTGATGCCGACGCAGCCCCAGAAGACGCAGAGTATGTTCACGCCGAGGAGGGTGTACAGCCACGTCTTGATGGGGGTGCTGACCTGTGGGAACGCGTACATCCACGCGAGGCAGCCAACGCAGCCCGCGACGATGCCGAGCAGGGTGAAGATGGAGAAGGCTCCCGCGGCCAGATCGAGGCCTGTCGTCTCGAGGAAGAGGGACGACAGGAGCGGGATGAAGTTGAACCAGGCCGCGTCCCAGAGCACCCAGCCCGCACAGAACTTGAAGGCCTCAGGGTGCGAGGATACGGAGCGCACGAGTCCCCAGCCTATTTTTGGCTTGTTAGTCGCTAAGGTGCTAGACGAACCGGGCGTGAGCCGGTTAGCTGTTTGGTAGCGCTTACATGAGCGAAAGGGGAGCGAGATGACGCTCTCATTCCTGGGTCTCCTGATGCCGGGGATGCCTGGAAGCAGAAAATGGCCTACCACAGCAATGGATACTACAGGATGTCAGCCTCTAAGACTTGGTGTGTAATATTTTGCGGGGTATGCATAAACGGCAAATGCTTGCTGGACTGAGGACCGAGGACAGAGGTAGAGGATGGTGTAGGGATTCGGACAGGGGTCTGGGCAGGGTTCAGGGTGAAAGTAGCTGACCGTAGGATCCTGGATCCTTAAAAGAGGGACGGGGTAGAGATGGACCATGGGAGGTGGCACGGCATGCTCCAACAACCGGATATAGCCTCACTAAAACACGTGCGCTTATGTCCGGTATGTTGTTAGATTGGGGAGAGGCTGGTGGAGTGGAGATGAGATAGTGGGGAGCGGGTGAATGGGGCAACCAACGACGGCACGGCCCTTCTGTGGAGTAAAGGCCAGCGTGCCATTGAGTTGGGTAGGCCCCGCAAATTAAACTTGGGTGGGGTACTTACTGGTGACGGCACCACTAACAGTCATCGCCAAGAGATAGCTAAAGTTGCATTGTCAGTACGTAATGGTCTTACCATACGTACAGCGAGAGACAACGTCGGGGCAAGTCGGACGAACCTGTTGAGACTCGCACCGGGAGGGGGTCTTTGGGCATGAGCGATGATAACTCCAACTAGGACCGACGCCACCATGCCTATGTTACTCATAACTATACCCCAGGTGCTGACTTTGGCACCCTTCGCCCATGAAGCCCCGCCTCTTCCAGGCTCGGCCTGGGCAGGATTATCGCTTAGGGTTCCCCGCACCGATGCCATAAAGATGGGGATGTATGACGCTTGGATGATCATAAAGACACCCATGACGACCGTCGACACGCAGTATAATGCCGACAGTGCATGCAACGTGCTGAGAGACGGGGCGGTGAGGGCGGCGAGAGGGAGGGAGAGCGCCCCAAACGAGTAGATGGCTGACATCATCAGCGGCTTTCGAAATCGGGAATAATCAGCAATGCCCGACGTGATGATGCATGCGACCGCCTCCACGGCACGCGTGATGGAGCTGAGGTAGAGACTTTTTGGTTACCGCCACGGGTGGTTAGCCTTCTGACCCCTTGTTTCGGTTGCTACACGAGAAGGACTTACAAGTACGTCAGGTAATCGACTTCTCGAGACCCGAAGGGGACGACGCAGGTAATCACGCCCATGGCAGCGCACGGTTCGTCAGAACCGGGAACATGGCCGATGGTATTAGCTACTGTCTGAATAGCAGCAGGCAGATACGTAAAGAGCATGGCGCTCGTTGGGCCGGTCTGCTCAGAAGGATGATGGCGTCAGCGATAGCACCAACATACGCCTTGGCATGGATGACCCGTACGGAGAGGTTGAGCGTGAGCCAGCCCCAGAATGCCTTAGAGGACCCGAGGGGCATATGGTATCCTCCGAGATGGACCGAACCGTTTTCTGGATTGTCTCGGCCGCCTTGCATTTCGTCTTCGCCCACGTGGGCCGGGGACTCCGCCACGGTCATTGTCTGCAGTTTCCCAGGCGAGGCCATGATATTGCACTACTCGCAATCAAGTTCGAAGCTAAAGAGGATACTCAAATTCCTGCCATGTTGCGAGCTCGAACACCTCCTTTTACGTGCGATATCATATTCCTGTCAATAGGGGTTGCGCAAGAATGAGTACATTAATCAGCATGCTTTGTGGCTCACACAAAGAAGTTGTCTCGTTGGCTCGCAAACTTGAATCAACCCGTCGTCACATGGAGCTGAACCCTATCGGGGCCATTGCAGGTCTCGGTTCCCGCTGCTAATGCGATATGCTTCAGGTTCTTATTGCATGAATGTTACAGGGGTTATTCACGGATGGTGTATTTAATATGTATAAGGCTGATGAGATCCGAGCACGTGGCTGACATCTAGTCGGTAGAGCAGTTTTGCGGGGATGTGTTTTACGGTATGCGGCTGATATCGTGGCAGGGTAGCATCGAGATTGCAACATCCTGCCTGTGACTTTCGTATGAAAGGTTGCAACCATCTACCCACAGCTTGTCTGACTTGTTGACGAAGGGTTAGGGATACTCACCCTTATCCATCTTGGCGAGTAGGAAATTCGAAATGTTGTACGAGGCGCTAAATGCGGCTGAGCCAAGGCTTGTACTGTTACTGTATCAAATACCAGGCCGATATGCACCGTGATACCTACGCGTATTCAATAACGAAAGATTGGTACCAACAGCCCAAATCAAGCTTATCTACCCCCAGACCGAGCATTTCGCCGCGTCCCAGAATGACACATAAAAACTACTAACCTGAATATTGGCTGACAAGACCCAAAGGGGGCCTTTCGATTGCCTGTAAGGCGCGTTGCCACCCCTCTGGCATAGCCATGTCCACGGTCGTAGGTTCTATCGTACGATTCCAGAACCGAGGGGCTTGTCCAAGTGTACGTGCCAGAGTATGACTCTGACTAAGAAGATATCGATGCCACACTAATTATTGTACAGATCAGTACCCCGGGGTACTGAACTGTAATGCATACTGTAGTTCTACCGTAATATACGATAGAGAATCCTACGCTGAGTACTTAAGGTTGAGTCGTGAGGGTTCAAGGTGCCATAGTTATCATCAAGGCAGGCAGGGCGTACCAAACGAATATCTGAACTCGTATCTTTCGGCTTTCGGAAAATACGGCTCCTTCGAGTCGACATTATCAATTCCAAGTGCTCTTCCTAGCTCCTTGTTTGCCCTCCCCCTTCTCTTTTAGAGTCGCAGTTTAGCTTATCAGCCACCGCGTCCGTTCCAACATGCCACCCCCTCGAGCATTCGACTTCACGGGGGAAGTCGCCATCGTCACTGGCGCTGGCTCCCGCATGAAAGGGGAGGTTGGCAATGGCAGTGCAACGGCGGTCCTGCTCGCACGCCATGGTGCCCGCGTGGCCATCATGGACCGCGACTTGGAAGCCGGCGCCGAAACTAAGCGCATGATCGAGGAGGAGGGAGGCTTTGCTGAGATTGTCCAAGGAGACGTGACAGTCGATGCCGACTGTAAGGCCGCCGTCGCCAGGACCGTAGAGCTATTCGGGAAGGTTGACATCCTCGTAAACATCGGTGAGTGAGACAAACCTGCTTTGTTCCCTACTGCACCTCCCTCTCGGCTGGGCACGTTTTGATTAGCCGACTACTAACCAACAAAAGTCGGCATCGGAGGCGCCCAGGGAACAGTGGACAAGGTGAACATCGACGAGTTCAACAACGACTTCCACTACAATGTCACCAGTATGGTGATGATGGCACGCTACGCGGTGCCCGAGATGAAGAAGAACGGCCGGGGCGCCATCGTCAACATGAGCTCCGTATGCGGCCTGACGGCTGGGAGCCCGTCCGTCTTCTACCCTACGGCCAAGGGCGCAATTGTGCAGATGACGCGTGCCATGGCCGGCCACCATGGCCCGGACAACATCCGCGTCAACTGCGTCTGCCCGGGCATGGCCTATACACCCATGGCCCGCAGCCGCGGCATGACCGAGGAGATGCGGATGGAGCGCAAGAGCCTGGGTTTCCTGAAGTACGAGGGGACCTCCTGGGATATCGGACACGGTTAGTCAATTTATTCTTTTATCACAGTAAGAGACGACCAGCTGACCCTGGCGGTATTAGCTGTCATGTTCTTGAGCAGCAAAGAGGCGAGGTGGATTACGGGAGCCATTTTGCCCATTGATGGAGGTGTAAGCCAGTCCCGCCCCTATATTTATTATTGTGATTCGCTAATCCGCGACAAGTATACTGCCGGAAGAACGGACCATCCTAAGATGGGCATGCCAATGGATGCTCCTCCTGAGCACAGCTAGTCCGTACTCATTTGATATGGGGATATAAATATGTTCAGGGAAGATGGCCAAGATCATATAGTTAAAACCAGCTGCAATATTAAAATATGTGACAAAAAAGGGCTTACGCAGATAGAAAATGCCACGCGATATACCTAGTGGCGGGCACCATCCCCTTGAAACCGTAGGCTTTTCTAAGAATACCAGAGTCTTAGGCCAATTTGATTTATGGTGGTTTTACTTTAAATAAAAGTATTAATGGGCCATATGTTGACTAAAATCCAGACAAAAACGGCCAGCCATCATAAGAGAACCAGGCAGGAAAAGTGTGCTGACAATAAAACCACGATCTTCGAAGCTGGGCATCAAACTTATTGGGAAGGAACAAGTGCACACAGACTCTGTAATTATGAATATAATAAGCTAACGCACTAGGAAACAAGATCATAACAAAAGTGAATAATAGGAGAGGTTGCCGCCTGTAAGAGAGGCTCAATGATTATCATTGAAATAGGTGGAGCCAGACGTAGATAAATATCATTTAGGAGAGCCTAAGCAGGTCTAATCGTACCATTTCCATATCCTACCCCTCTTTTTAGGTAAACATGCCAACTCAAGGAATCTCCTGCCCAGTTAAACTTCACCTGCCTTCTTCTTTTCCGTTGCTGAGGAGGTTCCGCTATTTGGCGGCGGCCCCGGAATCGGAGACTTCGCCCTCCAATGAGGGCCATATAAGCTAAGCGCTAGTAGTCCCGTTAACTTCACAAGGTTGGTGTGGAAATGCTGGAGAACATTACTCACCAAGAGCTCCACTTCCAACACTGAGCAGATCCAGCAAGGCGAAGCCTGTGAAATACCAACCAGCACCCATCCTAGCGACCAAGGGCGAGAGCACGACAGCAGAAATAGCCGCGGCCGGGTTTCGCAGCATGTTCTCAAGAGCCATGGCGCCGGCAGCAGCCTGAGGCGCGCACTCTGTCAGAAAGGCAAAAGTTACTACGAGGACCGACGACATGCCGAACCCGTCTAAGAATGTCTTAGCAAATGTTCCCGGCTTCCAATTCCACGTCTCATGGGAGGACGCACTTAAGAATGTTGCCACCAGCAGAGCGGCAGGGTGAATAGACCTGTCAACAAACCAGCCATACATGATGGACCCGGCCGCACACGCGATCGTGCCCCATGTCTGGTCCACGAGACGGCTTTCGGGAGCGACGTGGCCGTCTGCAGACACCTTAGCAGCCCGCGCGCGGCGCCAGTCCGAGAACCTGCCCGCGAGCAGGGAGCCCGCCACGATGGCGATGCCGAGAGCCAGATATCCGCCGCCGACGGCCGTGACGGACCAGTGATACTTGTCCGTCAAGGTTAGGGGTAGGTCAACGGCCACGGAGAAGTAATTGGCAAACAGGATGGCCGTGTACACGGACGAGATACTGATGGGTGGGTAGCAGAAGAGACGCCAGAAGCCACCGACCGACGGTTTCGGGGGCCGGGGACCGCGTTCCGACTCGGGTGCCAGTGGCGAGGCAATGCGCGGCGGCAGCAGGAAGAGGCCGTCGTTGCTATACAGGCTTCCGTTGCCAACCCGGCACCTAAGTGTCTCGGGGAGGGTAAAGACTATGACAAGCCATGTGACACCGACGACAATGGCTATTGCCGATAGGGGCTCTAGTCAGTGAGTGTTCCTGGATGCGTGTCTCAGCCATGTCGGGGTGACATACATAGGACGCCGAACGTCCAGCGCCACGATGCCTGTCCCGTGATAACGCCCCCTAGAACGGGGCCAAGTGTCGGCCCTAAGTTCGGCCCCAGTAAAAAGATAGACATGGCGAAGCCTCTGCGGGCCGGTTCCGTGACCTGCTCGCCATCGAGTGGCCGGTTAGTCGAGGGTAAAAACCAAAGCGTCAATCAAAACAGGATGTACACCCACATCAGCTACCGTCCCGGCTCCCAGGGAGATGACGGACGAACACCCGAAGGCCTGCACCATTCGAAGAAATACCAAGGCGCCAAAGTTTGCGGGCAGCGAAGCCATCAGGACGTTGGCCACGAGATAAATAGCCAGCGATATAACGTAGAGCGGCCTCCTCCCCTTCCAGTCTGCGAAGGCGGACCAGAACAGAGGTGCGAAGGCGCAGAGGGCCATGAAGACCGACACGGTGGCATTGATTGTCGTGTAGCTCACGCCGAACTCCTGCTCCAGCACAGGCAGGGCAGGGAGGTAGATGCCCCCCGCCAGAGGGCCCAAGAAGCCTGCGGTACTGACCAGGCCAATGATGAAACGCCACCGGGCCGGAGAGAAGCCGCTGTATGGAATGGCAGTATCTCCATGTTGTTGTTGCTTTTGGTTTGCGTCCATGTTTTGCGAGATGTAATGAGACTCACAAGAAGGGTCGAAGTTGATGCTGGCCTGAGATGTTCCAATGGTGTCAAGAACTACTACGATCCAAATCGCCCCTTGCAAGGGAGTGTACTATTGGTAATATGAATGATATAGAGGCGGTTTGTTTTACGTATTATACGTATCAATACGTAACATAACCTTATTCAGTGTTGTATTCCTCGCCGGGGCACCATGTCGTCTAGATACTAAGTCGGTAGGTAGTTGGTCCGTCTGACTTGTCAAATATTCTTTGTCCCCCTTCGCGTATCTTACTTCGCTCTCACGGATTCTCCCTGGTTTAGAATCAAAGATATGAAGAAGGCTAATGCATGTAAGCCAGTTCCGATTACTGCGAGGTAGTCAGGCTAGGGAGGCACTTTCTGAGTATTCCGAACGGCAATCCCTGTTATAACCTCGTCCAGCCGAGACTCGCCTATGGAAGGGCATAACGAGTCTGCTTACAGGTGGGCGGGACTGCAATATTACAATTGCAAACAGCCTCATTGCTTGCTCGGGCCCGGAATAGTGGGCGTCGACGTGCGGTGTGGCTGCTTACCGGTAAGTGCAAGAATCGTGTATCATAATTCAGCCCAAATATAGTTGTCTGCATAATGAAACCTAGTGCGGGGGTTCCGTTAGAAACGGTTGCCAACCCCAATACATGTGAGTACATGAATTGTACACCAGGGAGTAATAGGGAGCACCGCAGACTGGGATCACAAACACAACAGTTGACGCCGACCTTGGTTCGTGATCATTTGATCGCTGCTTCTTGGCGTAAAGGATCTATTCTTGCCATAATGTTCTCAATTTTGCGCAGCCTCATTCTGGGCGTTGGCCTCGACCTGCACTCGGACGGTCCCCCCTTTTCAATGTTCGCCCGCCTAACTCGGACCAATACGACTTGCTGATTACCAATTTTCATACACGAGCGTAAGGGCTACCCTCTGCAGCAATTATAATGGCCTTTCCTCTCCTATTAATGGATGCGGTCCTTCTATTTCTTCTAAAGTCTTATCAACGAGGAACCTGGTAGAGGAAGTGTCTTGCATACCATCACCTTAAACTCTACAAAAACTTAGCACATCATGGCACAGTCGTCTCATCGTAAGCCACTGCAGCTGAGTGGTGCTTTGGACAAGTTCTCCTATGAGGACTCGACGCCTGAGATCGGACGCGAATTCCTTAACGTTAACATTGTCGACGACCTAATCAAGGCCCAAAATGCTGACGACATCTTGCGTGACCTCGCAATCACGAGTAAGTTCATACCACCTGGCTGAAGAAAACAAAGTAGACGGAGACTCTAACTCGGATGATATAAGTCTCGCAGCGAGGAGTGGTGTTCTTCCGGGCCCAGGACAACCTCACCGACGAGCTGCAAAAGGAGTTTGTGCACCGCCTAGGTCAACTGGCCGGCAAGCCCGACACGTCAACCCTGCACATCTTCCCGCTAGCACCAGCCTTCGTCCCAGAGAGCGGCACCGCCGACCGGCAGATTAGCTACGTCAACTCGGTCGGCTTCAAATACATGTTCGAAAAGATGCCGACCATGGATAAGAGGAGATTCGACGCGGCCGAGTGGCATAGCGATATCCAGTTCGAGAGGGTTCCCGCGGACTACACATCGCTTCGTGTCATCAAGCTTCCCAAGACGGGCGGTGACACGTTGTGGGCGTCGGGCTACGAGCTGTACAATCGCCTGTCTAAGACCTATCAAGACTTCGTCGACGGCTTGAGCGTGACGTGCCGGGCCGACTGCGTGCTCATGGCAATGCAGCATAAGGGCGAGAAGATCGAGGAAGGGGAGAGGGGAAGCCCCCTGAACGTGGGAAGCGCCCTGGCGGCTGTCCATCCTGTGGTGCGCACGCACCCGGTGACCGGCTGGAGGAGCATCTTCTCCGTTGGCCAGTTCTCCAAGCGTATCAATGAGGTTAACCTGCAGGAGTCTGACGAGCTGCTGAAGAAGTTCTACAGCATGATCCAGGAGAACCATGATCTGCAGGTCAGGTTCAAGTGGAGGTTTCCGAACGACGTCGGTAAGTATCTGCCCCCTCCCCTCGCCGTCTAAATCAAGGAATGCCGAAAGGTCTGACTGGGGCTAGCTATCTGGGATAACCGCTGCACCTTCCACCGCGCCACCTTTGACTACTTGGGTCTCGGTGAACGCTTTGGTAATCGCGCTGTGGGCATAGGCGAGATCCCGTATTTTGACCCTGAGAGCAAATCCCGGGATGAAGCTCTGGGTGTAAAGAAGGCCGAAAACCACGGAGTTGCTAACGAAAGTGCTAACGGTGGTTCCCATGGAGGTCATGGGATGACGCATGGATCTCACGGGATGGGCCAGGGAGGGGCCAATGGTCATGACCGTGCAGCTCACTGAAGTTCTCGTTTCCTCAAGCCAGCTAGTACAACAGTAACTGTACTTCAATGCAACTGTCGCTACCCCTTATGTATCAATAAGGACATATGACGGATGATGGGGGAGTTGATGCCCTCATATTTTCGGTCTACTTCTTCATTACGTATAACAAGCTCGGCTTTTGTCTCGCAAAAAGCTATCCTAATATGTTCGCGGACCAAAAATAGCGTGGCCGTGAAACCTGTCAGGGAACACGTCATTCTTAGTGCCCCGTAGATAGTTAATGCTCGCACTACACACTGACTCGAGGAGTACTGCGAGCGGCAGACGAGGTTGTTGCTAGTGCGTCGTCTTTAGTCTTCCTGAAGTGGATGAGGTGCTAGGCCAGCATCGTTGTTTAAGAACCGCGGGAATTCCTGGATCAGATGCTGGTAGTATTCTTGCATGTAGGCCCTATAGGGAAATACGGGAATTGCCCATGTAGATACGTATGAGAGTTGGGGGCGGAAAACAGGGGGTTTCTGACCTCTTTGTTTTAGACTATCCATGGAAAACACGAGTCTCCGAGCGCTCGGCCGGTAGGTCATAGTGTCCTCCGAATTGCCACAATACTCCGAAGCATATGCCTGCCTTGTTACCTAACAAGCCAATTATCCCTATTATGGAACTACCCATGTTCTTTTGGATCTTCTGGATCTCTTTCTGTGGAATATCTTCTCTTCGACGGCGAGCCACAAAGCATCGGATTAGCGGTTTTCAAAGATTGGTTAAAGCTCATTGTAAAGGCACTTCCCCCAACCTTCACTTGAGGGAAATGCTTCTATCTGAAGAGAATTCGCCACCATGACAACAACATTGAGCAGCTAGGGGGGACAAGCATGCCCCGTAACCATTTCCCTGTCGAGAACAGAGTGCGTACGTCGTTGCCTTAATTGTCTGATTAGCACTGAGATCTTCTCTCAGATGAGTCTCATCACAGGAGGGAATCGTGAAATGAGACTCGAAGTTGGCCGCAAGCTTGCCGACAAAGGCGGCAACATCATCATAGCTCGACATCAGCAGCGGCTTCAGCACGCCATCAAATACATTGAGGCGGTGATTCAATTTCCCTGGCTCCCAACACCAGTGTCTCAGCGAGCCCATAAATTAGATATATAGCCTCATATGAGAGAATAAGCAATGGGCAGTCGACGTAACAAGACGACAATTCCACCATATCTGCACTGACGTAGCTTCGCCGCATGAATCCGCCTGGGCCATCAGCGATTCTACCGCTTGGAATAACGGAGACTGCCAGACGTCGTGTGGAAATGTGCAGGAAGCTCCCATCCCGCGCTATGTATCGACAACGACATCGACGACGATTATTTGCAGGCTCAAATGAACCATAATTATTTACGAGATGGCACGCGCAATTCCAAGAACTTGGCTACGACAGGCTCAGAGCTCTGTTCAGACAAGTAACAGAAGTTAAACACTTCGAAACATCTGGTGTCAACGGCTATAATGTGTCCACCACATCATTTTTACATCCACATTTCGCGCCCTAGATACATTTTCCTGTTGGTGGCATGTAATCCGACAAAGGCAGCGCTCCGCTAGATTACCGACCCGCTCTCACAGGAGATGAAACTTTACACTGCGGCGAACCCCCTCAGCTCAGGTGCGCGCGCACACACAGTCTTCCCAGCCGAGATCCCCACCGAGGCATTTGAGACCGAGCAGCGCATCATGCCGGAGCCAACGATCATTTTAGAGGCCCAGATAAGGGGCAGGTCGCAGTGGCTGCCGCAGCGGAGAGTATTCACGGCTTGGGGGTAGGGCACGATACGGTGACTACAACGTTACTCACTAAGCTGGCGTTTTGCGGTATGGCCGGGGGAAGCTATCGGGGGCGGTTTTGGAAGGGACTGGTGGCTTGCGTTATTGCTTATACAATAGGCATTGCCCTGGTTCTTAGAAGATTAGACTCAGATTCCAATATTAGGAAGTGGAGGGAGAAAAATAGCTCGTTTGGAAGGGCGAAGAAGGCAGCCGAATTTGACGACTTGGGATTGCATCCTTGGCATAGTACACCAAATCTCTTTGATCGCCAAACAGTGAGAGGGAATGAAGATGCCTAGGGGTAGATGAGTGTATTGAAGCTGGATGAAAAGCCATCCAAAAGACCTGGGACCCAAAGCTTCCTTATATAGACAATAACCACATTCCATAGCCTTCCATGCATGCACCCGTGACCCCGTTATTAACAGCAGATTCTAAAACTATCTATAGTCGAGAGTCAATTTAGGTAACTGCTCGCCTACGTCTCCACGCGGCTGAAACATGAGGTTTGGTCCGTCATGTGTCGAGGAGAGGATTTCGTAAAGCTGGTATTCATCTTCCTTTTCTCTTCCCCGAGCCAATTTAGGGTTCCCTCCTCCCACTTTGCCCAATTTACCAGGAGCACTCTGAAAATCGAAATACCAGAGAGTCCTAGCCAAGTTTAAACTTGCCTGCAGATAAGCCATGGCTTTCCCTGCGCAGCTGCGCGTGCCAACTGAGAATGCTTGAAAGGCAGCATTCATGAGAGTTTTCTGGGATTCGGGCATATCTGCATCTAGCCAGCGCTCAGGTTTGAATGCGAAAGAATCGGGGAAGAATTCCTCGTTGTGGTGCAAGGTGTAGGTATTGTCAGGGAAAATGGTAAAGTACGGAGTGAGAGGCAGAAGAAGCAGCCCAGCAGGTGGTTCATAGTATGGGTAATAAATAGATGACCATTAATGCCTGCCCTTTTCTAACTACTCGGGGGCGAAGCCCCCCTATATATATACAAACTGGAGCCACACTGGTGGGTCGCTTGGCCCCGGAAAGGGGGCCGCACCTTGGCACCTGACAGGTATTGACACCCACTTGGACGCCAGGGGGTATGACATGGCCATCGACAATCCAGGGCTCACTAGATGTATCAGAAGCGAGAAGCTCGCGCCACAATGTGCTAGGAGCGGGTGGAGACATTCGTAAAGTCTCGTCGAGGCAGGCTCGAAGGTACTTGCAGTTGGACAGTTTCGCTCCCCCTTTTATTTCGTCTACTGTCTTGAACGTCGATCGAATTTCTTCTGCAAGTGTCCTATACGCCGTAGGATTCTTAGATAGATAGAAGAATGCTGCGGCCAACAACGTGGACGTCGTCTCGCCTCCCGCTGGAAAGAAGAACCCCGCCTCTGCCCAAATATCGCTGTCCATGAGGTTATGTCCGCTGAGGCTCATCTCTCCAGCCACAATTGAATAGAGATCGTGTCTGGCATGTCTATCGGCAAGACGTGACGCGATAAGGCTCTCGATCGCAGCCCAGTAACGACGTACTTTGTGAGAAAGGGTGTTAAATTGATGATGTATCAGAGCTCTGAATTCCCAACAACAACTGGAAAATTCAGGCCTATATATATACACGAATAAATGGATTATTAAGCGTATCATTCCATTATTAATCAGTATGAAAACGTATGGAAGAAAAGGATTTTTTATTCCGGAAGCGTATAGGGGTAGACCCACTTTTCCGGATCCGGATTCCTAGATACTTCTCGGGCAAAAAAGATTTCCAGGAAACTGTATAACCGCATGGACTTCAGCAGCGGGAACTGCATGAATAGGTTGCATCGGTAGTTGCCAAAGATGTGAGCGTCAATCATAAAGCGGTATTCAGGATGAGACTGTGTGTTGAGGGGTTTTCCAAACGCCAGGAGACTGACTGAATCGATTCCCAGCCGTTTGAGTCTCTCAGTCATATTGACGGGAGTTCGAGAACGAGAAGACAACAGTAGAAGATGCAAGAATATATCAATCTGCTCGATCATGGTTGGCTCAAAAATCCGCATCGAACGCTCAGAGATGGCTTGCCCGATGAGCTTGCGCTTGAATCGATGGGACTCTTTGTCGATGACGTTAAATACGTGCCATAAGCCCGTGATGACGGCCGTATGCTTGTATAAGTGCAACTTGGCCACCCTATCATTCTGATATATGTCTTATACCCGTTAGACTGTTCCTGGCAGATAATTATGGGGTGTTTTTTTTTTAATTTATTTACCATGAACCGCTTTGAGCGAGCTGAAAATTAGTCGATTCGGTCCATGCCGTAATATGGGCCCTATGACCATGCCAGATCAGAGTCAATTCCAGGAGGAGCAGAGAAGACAATCAACGAGCCGGTAATAAATACCATATTGAATGTGATCTTGCCTTGTCTTCACGTGAAGGGACATAGACCCTGCATGGATACCTCCATAGAGATCGGACAGCTTCGCGAGGAGAGGACCCGGATAGCCTCGTAAGGGATGTAGAAGCAACCGATTGCTAAACAGGGCGACGGTCTTGACGAATGTCAGAAAGGGGCCGGTTTCATAGGCCCAGTAGGTATGGTTACTTACGTATATCACAACAGTATAGAGGAGATATGAAATCCCCGAGGAAAGAAGGCCCAGAGAATACATTTCGAGTCACTCGACAAAATTGTCTGATGGAGGTTGAATGATAAGTTTCCAACCTCATTGGCTTCGGAAATGATAGAATATGATACACGAACACTTTTAACTATGAGTGCTTCAGAGGTCGGCTAATCGCATTGGCGGGTTCATTCAGTTACATGTCTGTGTATTGGCCGCAGAACGAAATCTGACACCCTTACTTAACAGGCAGGGATATATTCCGTTTGAACCGGTGAGGCACAAATGGGCTGCAGCTATGCGCCGGGAAGAGATCCACTTTTACGCAAGATGTTGGCCGTTACCACTGTCAAGCCTGCATTCCTGCAGCGTGGTGGTCTTAAAAGGTTACCTACATTCTCCTACATATATATGCAACATGTCGCCTCGGTAGGACTTCGCGAATGGGGGAATTGTAAAGAAGGGCTTGGACAAGACATTCATTCTATTATCGGCATTATTCTCGTTGGACAGCGGGAGCGCAATGATTCGTTGTGTACCGACCGCTTAGATGGCCTTCTATCTTGGATGCAAGGGATTGCAGGTTATACGCAGTTAGTTCTGCATCCCTGTACCCTCAGCAGCAACCAAAAAAGACCTCATGCGCATTTATGTCTGAGACGTATAGTAATCCTTCGGAGCGACCTGCTGTTAGTACAGGTTAATGGCAAAAACAAGTTGAATTCCTGTTAAATGCCACGCCAAGTGTCAAGTCCTGGGGCTTGGGGGTTCTATATAGAGACTTGTGGTGTGGGCGACATGACACCTATTCAAGAAGCCGATGAAAATACTTGTCACGGAAAAGGGCACCCCTAGCTAGGGTCTTCGGGTAATTGTTATTCCTTCCCGGAGCCCTATATCAGTGGATCGCCCACAACAAGTGGGATCAACGCTTCCTAGCTTTAGACAAGTCAATATACCCTCAAGAGCTGTGCACCTGATCCTTAGTAAGTGTGACAATACTAATATACGCAATACAATGTAGGCAACTACCGTCCACCATGCCGATATTTCTGCTGTGAACATTCTTGCAGATCTCATGTAAAGGAAAGCGAAGGATTTACCCCAGTACCAAATATACCTGGGTTATGTTTGGTATTACTGGATCTATCCATCTGTGTAGCTCTACTTGCACCCTCATTGGGCATCTTTGAACCCTCTGCCCGTCCACGAATACTCAGACTGGCATGTTGGCTTCTAAATGGCGGCTAACAGTCAGTAGACCAAATAGGTTGCCAGGAACTTTGCCATTTGCTATTACTTCTCTAGCCTTGTGTATTCTTCTCGAATAGGATGTTCTGCCGAATCCCCCTGTGCCATTTGACATATGACGTGAGTAATCATAGGCATGATCTAGTGGCTTAATCGATAAATGAATTAGTAGAGGATGCCTGCCACCTTGTGTTTTGACCGTCTTGTGCAGATCCCACACTGGCTTCTGTTCGTCTGGTAAACACCCCTGTCCATGAAAAAGCCCAGGGGATGGCCTTGCTAGCTGGAGTTCTGTCGGCGAAGATCCTCGAAAAGCGGGCATAGAGTAAACAAGCACCAGCAATATCAGCTCTGCGAGACACCAAAAGAACATGGGGGAAACTATGATATGTCGCATCTTCGGAGAGAAAATATTGGACCGTCGCAGCAAAGCACAAGCTCTCAGCAATCGTCGTCCTGTCAAATAGGTAGTTAGAATGTCGGTGGATATTCGGTAGGCGGGTTACAGAGAAAAGAGAGATCGTACAATATACCAGTAGCGAAACTCTTCCCCTTGCTTCAGCCGATGGTATTTCAAACCACGCCACTGCCAGAGTTTAGAAGCGCAG
>QJNS01000041.1:62328-105814 GCA_004154925.1 Monosporascus cannonballus
TTAGAACAACCCCCCCCCCCCCCTTTTTTTTTTCGCATTTGAAGAATATCCTTAATTGTTTCTCTTATTAATCAAGATCCTTATCATGATTCTTGCAATGCAATAATTAAACAGATCGAAGGAACCAGTTGAAGATGGGATCATCATCCTGAGATGAATTCGTAAGGCCACGGCTGGCGGGTCACCGCGGAACATCACAGATCGTACCTGTGAAAAATCACTCTGACCAGTAATCTCTAGGTAATGTTATGTCAAATAACGGATATTCCCAGTCTGGGGGGGAAAGCTGAGCATGTGTCTGTGACGGAGTGCCCCTTCATACAAATCTACGCTTGGGAAACTACGTATAAATACTTTACTGCAACGTTTTGAGCTTCGAATTGTGCATCCTCCGCAGACGAAGTTCTTTGTCCTCGAAGCCAAACCGTCATCATGGCGGAAGCCTCAACTTTAACCTCGACGACGGTGCGATTCGGCACCTGGAAATCAAATCTAGCCATCGTCCAGACCGAGGGTATCCGCGGCAGTCTACAGAAGATTGCGCCAGATCGCTCTTTCGAAATTGTAGCTCTCCGCACCATGGGGACAAAGACCTAAAAACGACTCTCTGCCACTTTGGAGCAAGGAGTCAGCTGGATGTTGTAGTGCATTGTCTGAGAGATTAAAACCCCAATTTTCCTCTTAGCGAGCCATTTAATAACCATCCAGCGAAATATGCCAACCAAACTCCCTGACTCCTGTGATTTGGCAGCCATCTCCCTCCGCGAAGTTCCCCGTGATGCTCTGATAGCCAAAGCTGGCTTACTTTATACCACCTGACCAGATACTACCCGAAGGTGCTGTTGTTGGCACTTCGTCAGTGCGCCGCTCTGCGCAGCTTCACCGCCTATACACCCACCTGCGCTTTGCCAACTTGCGTGGGAGCGTGGAAATCCGTCTGGCAAAGGTTTATAATCCTGAGAGTGAGTATACCTGTCGTGGAAAAGGGCCCCCCCTTTCTGTTGGGCAGCAATATTGGAGCCCAAAAGCTATATATCAGTGGATCACCCACAACAAGTGGGATCAACGCTTCCTAACTTCCTACAAGTCAATATAACCTCAAGAGCTGTGCAGCTGCTCCTTAGCAAGTGTGACAATACCACTATGATAATGCCTGCCTGGGCCACGAGCGTGTTGGACTTGGGCATCGCATTAACCAGTACCTGGGTTCCAAGGACGATGCATTTTGCACGCGGTCGGCCAAGCAGCACTTGGCCTGTAGGTTCGCAAGGGTGGCACCAAGATCCTGTACTTGCTGAACGGGCTGATCAACCAAAAGTCCCGTTTGGCGTGTCTTGCGGAGCCGGCTCTTATGCGCATACTTGAAGGCGGCTGCAGCGTCCCGATTAGCGTCGAAACAGAGTGGCTCGGCGTATCGAAGGATCTGCTAAGATAGGAGCAGTAGTCATCAGCGTTGACGGTTCCCAAAGTGTCCAAGACACCCTTGATGCAATAGTGCAGACCAAACGATGAAACGACAACACTCGGACAGGAACGGGCTGCAAGGCCGGTAAAAGCAGGCGCCCATGCAATGTTGAACGATATCAATACCAACCGGCCAGCCAAAGACTGAGAATATTACGGTTGTATGTAGCGATATATAGAGTCCCTCAGATAATAGTAGTCAGCCACGCTGCAGGAGAGACGGAAACCGCTCAGATCTTTCAACTGACGGGGAACGCGGCACTTCCATATCCAGACAAAACCCTTCACTTTTACTAGGGAGTCAGGCAGAGGATGGTTAACACAACAGTGTATGAAGAAGAAATGTTGTCTCCGGAGAGCGAGAGTTGGTCAAGTGCTTTAGGGTGGTCCCCTTGTGCTCGTCGCTGGCTCTACCTCTCTGGACCAAATTAAAATATTGCTCCGAAACGACCGGTGTCCTCCTGTGGGCGAAAAATTCGGCCTCATTGTTTCTACAAGGTCCGCAGGGCCCGATCTCAGGGAAAGGCGTCCAGGCCGAGTTTCTCAAACACGAGCGCCAGAGGCTAAAACTAAACGACCAGCTGCCTTTTACATATCCATTCGGCGCCTCGCGAGTTGAGAAGCCCAAACCCGGCGAGCAACTGGTTAGCGATTCGCAGGGAGACTCTCCGAGGCCTGTCAGAGGTCTGTCTTATCCTCGACATGGAGACGCTGGGTTACCGTCTTAACGATAGGGTCTCTTATCGGTCTGGGTTTCTTGCGCTCTATACTCGATTGCGGTTGATACCGCGGGTGATATCGTTGTCAAAGCCGCGCTATTCAGCTTCAGAGAAGACTTACCTCGCCCACTCGAGAATCTACCATCGACAGTGCCGACCGTCCACTATTGGCGGTGAGTATTGAGCGAGTGCCCCTGAGTTCTCGGACAATAAAGCGCTTTTTGTTTAGCATGAGGGCCTTCGTCTCTATTCGGCCGAACGCGAAGATGATCACAGGCTATTGAGTTGCCGGCAACCGAAGCTGGCTCTTACCGGCAGGAACAAGGTCATATTGGATATATCAGCCTCGTTGTTGAGTCCCATATCGGCAGCTACACAAGCGTGAAGTGCATAAGCCATATTTGCACCAACTACTACTGTCTAGGCGGCGTTGCCCTCAGACGAAGTTGGCGCAATAAACAACCCCTTTTTATTTTATTTTCACACCGGTCCTGATGGCTCACGCCACGAAGGTCCGCATATTTGCGATGTAGCTGCCGCCGGCCTTGTGCTGTGCGCAGACCTTACTATTCATGAATCTTTACCAAAGAGTAGTTCATGACCGCGGCTGCACGTCGCTAAACTCGCCCTACTGGGGTTATTCCATGTACTTCCAGATTTCTCTCCAGACTTTAGCCATATCGCGATTACATTTACTGAGTCTGTACTACCAAGTTGCTCTCATCCCTTGAAGGGATGGGCGTGAAATTTTGAACTCCCGCATAATTGAAGCAGAGCTTAGTAGATTAGCACTAGAGACTACGTCTCATGCACAGAATGGCTACAGGCCAGAATTCAGTAATAGCACAGGCGAGACATGATTCAAGTGAAATAAATATAATAGAGGGCTGGAACATGCCACGAGCAGCCTGAGAGACTCCCGAGTTTCTCGGTTCGGGGATGCAGAAACGATCGGTACTGCGAACCACAGAACCACGATTACCGTAGATGGGGGGTCCTACCTTCTGGGATTCGTGTTGATTGCCTTCAGGTAACTCCGGGACTATATACTGATACCTAAACAAAGGGGCATCAGAGTTGTCCAGGCGATTGGACTAGGATTGTACTACATGCGCGTAGCAAAAGCAACCCCGTCGATAAGCGATAAGCCGATAATCAGCCACAGTGTGACAGCCCAGCCTCAGCCCACGAGACTTAAAGCCACATTGCATTTTAGTACTCTATACTTCGTAGGCCCATTGACATACCATGATACATAGTAATCCCTGCGCTTATTGCCAACTTAGATCCCGGACTTCGTCGAACACAGCTCATTCATTTGCTTAATTTACTTCCCCCTCGTGTCTTCCTTGTCGTTCAAGCAACCATATCTGTGCTGCATATTCCCGCCCGTGTTTATTCCAAAGCCGGGCCAAACTACGAGCCTACACTTTTCCGCCGTAGAAGAGCTTCGACAACAACATCGCAGTTCGGACAAGGCCGACAACCTTCTACCACTCACCTGGGAACCTACCGAACATCAGACTAGAGGAAGGAAAGCATCAGGCCGCCCTGACAGAATACGACCACGCAACAGGACGCCAAACCCAGAGAGAGACGATGAGCGCCAAAGCCTCAGGGGCCGACGCCTCCTCCGGCGCCGCGCGCTCGCGGGACCACAAGCAGGGGAACCAGGGGCGTTCGTATACGGCGGAGCAGGCGGCGGCGGTGCTGCGGATCCGGCGGTGCAAGGCGACGGCCTTCTACGACATCCTGGACCTCGAGGCCGTGCGGTCGACGTGCAGCGACGCCGACATCAAGAAGGCCTACCGCAAGCAGTCGCTGCTGACCCACCCGGACAAGAACGGCCACGAGCACGCCGACGAGGCCTTCAAGATGGTGTCCCGCGCGTTCGGCGTGCTCGGCGACAAGGAGAAGCGCGAGAAGTACGACCGCTTCGGCACCGACCCGGATTCGAGGTTCGAGAGCGCTAGGGCGCAGGCGAACCCGTTTTCCGGCTTCGGCCGCGCGGCCGGAGGGGGCGGCGGCGGCGGCGGCGGCGGGTTTGGGCGAGGCGGCGGTGTGTGGGAGGATGAGATCAGTCCAGAAGAGATGTTCCAGCGATTCTTCAGCGGCGGCTTCGGTGGGCCCTTTGGTGGTGAGTGATACCGGTGCCCTTGAATCTCGTAGATGGATGGGTGATGAGCAGGTCGGGGCACGATAGGCTGACTAGCACATGCAGGATTCGACACGGGACCGCAGTTCGTCTTCAACATCGGCGGCAACAGAGGTTTCCGGGTGCACCAATTCGGGGGCGGGGTACCGCGAGCAAGGCCGCGCGCGGCCGGTGGCAACGGGCAACAACGCGAGGCGAGCGGGTGGGATACGCTGGTGAGCCTGCTACCGATCCTGTTCCTGTTCCTGTTCCCGCTGCTGAGCTCGATCTTTGCGGGATCGGGTGTCGGCGGCGGGGCGCAAAGCCCATTACCGGCCATGTCGTTCGACGAGGCCCGGCCGCCGCACACGCTGCACCGCACGACGCCCAAGATGCACGTCGACTACTACGTGGACCCGGCGGACGTGGCCGGGTGGAGCGACGGCCAGCTGCGGCGGCTCGACCGCGACGCCGAGATCGGGTTCGCGCGCGCCTTGCGCCGCGCCTGCGACGTCGAGACGGCCACCCAACAGCGCCTCATAGACGACGCCCAGGGCTGGTTCTTCCCCGACGAGGACAAGCTGCGTGTCGCCAAGGAGTTCCAGAAGGTCAACTGTCAGCGCATGGATAGGCTCGGCCTCTCGCGGTAGCACTGTTTGAGGCTTCCCGGTACTTGATACGTGCGTGTGTGGAAATGAGCTGTCCCTAGCGTCTGACTGAATGGATTGAACCGTGCTCCTTGTATGACTGCCTCTATTTTTGTTTGGTCTATCAGGGAGGCAAGTCAAGCATGAAGGGGCGATGTGAAAGAATACTTGTAATGCTCGGCGTTGGGGAAAATCAAATGTCAATAAGGGGGTAGCATCTTGCCGACTTGCTGCGGACGCATTTGCATATCGTAATCCCCTTTCCTAGAGACTAAGGGAATGTCTTGATGAGCTATTATCTGCATTATGATGTTCCTATACGCCTAATCGCCGGCATTAATGATAATGACTGAGTAATAGAACCAGTATGATGGGTACACGTCATTAAACAATATCCATTGCAACTTGCGAGCGAGTTACAACACTTCGCTGCTATGCGTGCTGTCTACTTCGGATGCTAGCTTATGAACGCCTCCTGATGGGCACTTATTGCAAGACTTCTACGCTGAGAATCGAAATGCGGAACTCATGGCGGCAACCCAGTACGCGCCCCTGGTGCAATAACACCGTCTCATGTCGCGGGAACGCCCGGACCCTGTATACTCCGGCCCCGCTCGTTACATCCCTAACCCCCCTCGGTTTCACCGCCCCATCGCATGCGAGTCCCCGCCCCTCCTCGGGTCGTTGGCCTCGCTCCGCCTGTAGTCCCTGATCTCCCTGGTGCCGAGGCTGCCGACGCCGCCCTCGCCGCGGCGCTCCCAGCCGCCGAGGCGGACGACGAGGCAGGTGGCGTTGTCGCCGTCGCGCGAGACCTCGGTGGCGTAGGCGACGACGTCGCGCGCGGCGCGCTCGGGCGTGGGCGCCTCCTTGATGACGTCGGCGAGCTCCTGGTCCGGCAGGCTGCCCGACACGCCGTCCGACACGAGCGCCAGGAAGCTGTACTGCGCCGGCCCCAGCTCGACGCGCGCCACCTCGGGCTCGGCCGACACGCCGAGCCGCTTTGAACCCATGTCCCCGAAGGCGCGCGAGTTGGCGAGCCCCTGGATGCGCTCCTCGCCGAACGAGTCCGCCACGAGCGACCCCGCGAACCGCCGCAGCCGCCGCGACTCCCCCGGGGAACCCGGGTGGTGGTCCGCGGTCAGCGGCACGGCGCGGCCCGTCGCCGTCTCGCACAGCAGGATGCGCGTATCGCCCACGTGGCCGACGACGAGCGTCGACGAGGCGGCCGGGTGCCAGAAGGGGGCCGGCGTCGGCGTCGAGATAAGCGCCACCGACGCCGTTGACCCGCCCTTGAACCGCGACGAGCCCCCGATGTAGTGTCCCGACGGCGGCATGTGGTACGGCTTGCCCAGGATCTCGTCGTTGTTGACAGCCACGTCCGAGACGTACGGGTCGTCGGGGTCGGGCTTGCGGGCCTGCGCCGCCACGAAGTCGAGGTCCGCGCGCAGGAAGGCGTATGTCAGGACCGACTCGATGGTCACCGGGGGCTCTGGGGCGTCCGGATCCACGTTCTTGTACGCGAAGTGTGGGGGATTGAAGCGCTTGAAGTATCCGCCGACCGTCTTCTTATACTCCTCGGCCAATTCCTTCTGCAGCCTCAATGCCTTGGATTGAGAAGCCTTGGCCAGTACCGGTTCGGCGCCCTCTATAGCACTCGCGTTGGCGATCCCGGTGCTTTTAGCTTTAGCCAATGCTTCTTGCGAGCTCTTGATGTCCAATTTGTCCAGTGATCGGGTTCCACCAGCCTCCGCAGTGCCCGCTGGCGCCGTATCCGTTCCACGGTTCGACCCCGAAACGGGCTTATGGATCTTACTGTGAGGGCGGAGGCTGCTCTTGAGTTCGAACTCATCCGCAGCCTCCTCGATATAGCCGTGGAGTTCATTCTTCAGGAATTCGCTGCACTGAGTGCCCCCGTGGCCATCGAATACCCCGAAGTAGAAGATCTGCGGATCGCCGAATGCGCTGTCGGCTGGCGTCGCTTCCCCGCTCTTCTTTATGGCGCTCCGCACGAGACTGATAGGGGCCCGCTTGGCGAAGGCGGGCAGATCGATGGTGCCCGCCTGGTGCGTGTCTTCATTGCTGGGACGCGACCCCCTCGACTCGGCGGCCCCAAAGTGGTGTTTCGCGCTTTTGAGCGGTATGCGAACAACGGTGAGCTCGCGGCTCGGCGGTATATGTGGAGGCGAAGCGGCGGGGGCGGCGCCCGGCTCTGCGACGTGCGGTGCCGCGGCAGATCTTGGTAGCTGGTGGTGTAGAGCGCCCCGCGAGCTCGAGTCTGGGTGTAGGGACGAGGATGGGAGGTGCGTCACGAAGTAATTATGGAAGCCACGTCGGACATTATGGCCTGTCGAGGTGTTATGTTGCTCGTGGGCACGTAACGTGCTGCTCCTGGGGACAGCTGCTGCTGCTTCTTGGATTCCAGATATGGACCTCGACCGGGAATAGGTTATCTGTCTCGCCACGTGGGCATTCGCCGTGTTCCGAGTATAGGTTGGGGTCTGGGCCTCGAAGAAGGTTGCGATGAAGCCTGAGGGCAGTCCTCGGTGAGCGCAAGCTTCGGAGAACTGAGAGGGCGACTGGGCAAGACGGCCGGGCGACTTACCATACGTATCTCTCAGAGACCACCGCTTGGGAGACCCCCGCCCAAGGGCCATCATCCCTTCGACTATATGCGGAGTGACCCGGTATGCGGCGGTACATGGAAACGTCGACGATGTTGTATGTACAGGTAGTACGGGGTTGTACCACGGAATATCAGAAGTGTTCAACCGTATTCACTCTTCCACTCCACCTCCACCACTGCTCGGAGAGGTGTGGTGTAATCAAAGATTGGGCTACGTAATGGTGAAAAGAAAAGCAAACCGCCGCTAAGCTGCCCAAACCGCAATTGGCCAAAGGCTGATTGATACAGTAACTCTAGTGGCGAAGTCTAACAAGCCAGCCAGCTAGGAGGTTGAGATTCTGTCAAAAATCAAGGGCCAGCGTAAGTCGACAGAACCAACAAGATTTTATAGAAAGAGAAAACTGTAAGGGCGACCAAACCTAGTTTCAAAAGCCGACGGTTTACTGAAGTCAAAAGAAGGTTTCTTATCGGTTCTGAGGCCTGCCCGTATTCCCTTCCAAGGCTGTTAGTGCAGCGCAGCGCAGCGCAGCGCAGTGCAGTGTGGCATCCTTATAGGCATCTGGTAAGTTTCACCACACATTGCGATGCTGTTGAGATCATGTTCTCTTTCGGAAATCTAAGGAATTTAGGGCCGGGTTTGTCCGGCGGGGTCCCCCACCAAACCCCGCCGACCCGGAAAGGCAATAACGCATATATGTATGAAGTCCGCTGAGAGGCTATAGTTGAGCAGCCTAGTTAATTACATGTTTTTGGGGTGGGTTTCACTACATTCATCCTCAGCTGCCACATGCCACCCTAGGTTACCCAATCAGGGCGTTGGATGTGTTGTGAAGTTTGGCGTCGGTGGCTCTGAGCACAACCACCGACATATGATGACATCGCTACTAAGGACCGTCTCTGGCTCCTTGTATTTTGCTGGCCCAGACTCGAATTTTGGTTAAGTGTACAAACCGTTACATACACTTATTATTAGTCAATTAGCTTCGTTTTCTCTGTCCGCCGCCGTACTTTGAACAAAGGGATAAATGCATACGAAGACGTGACATAAGATAGAGAGAGAATCGTACTACGAAGTAGACGAGGCAGATTCACCTTAAAATATGGATGCTCAGATTTGCAAAAAAAAGGTTTGTTTAAGCTCGACTTGATTGAAGTTATCAGTGGTTGTTAGTTCTACTCTAAGATACCTAGGCACTATTCAAACCAAGAAACATCATTACCTACCTACGCAATACCTGACTTTTGTCCTTCGCTTCGGACCTTTAACTTCTGATCTAAAGGGAACATTGAAACATGAAACTCCAGTTACACTTCGAGTGTGCTGCCTCTTGTCAATACGCGGAGGCGCCGGCTATGCGGCATCCTACCTGATTCGTTACTGCCGCTGAAGGTGTCGAACCTGCTTTTCTCGCTTGTCTCCACACTCCAATTCTCGGCTGCCGTGACGTTGCCAAGAGGCAGGCGTTCTTTTAGGCAATACCCGCCCCTTTCTCATCTAACCCGCGGGCTAGTCGACACGCGGATATATATTATGTCTATCTCCAACGTCGGGTCAGTCGTGTTGCGCGTGGTGGTTTTCCTGGCTACGCTCATCAACTTTTCCACGGCACTATCCCATGTCGAACCGGTACTTCTTATCGGCCTGTACATAATCTCGCGATTGTTTGGTCGGGCGCCGGACGAATTCTGGCAGGATGCCCGGAGCTGTGAGTTCGGAGCGCGCCCATGAGCCTTACGAAAATGGCTACGTGACGCCTAGGGAGGAACATTTCGAATCCGGGGGGGGGTTCGCGCGTCCGACGAATCGGGGGCGCGACAGGAGTCATACCGACAGTGTATCTGGGAATGGCTTCTTTCAGGCCCATGATCCGGACAGCCTGGCGAGGATGATTTCCAACGCGAGGAAAGACCGCTGTGGCAAGAAGATTGGGATCCGCGACCGGATATGCTGCTATCAGTGGACCTGGTTTACAATGGTAAGCAGTCGTATGCGGTGCTTGTGGTGAAAACTTGGCCGTCCGTCCACGTCCGCTGATCCGCCTCTAGACGATGGTAAGCAACGTGCACCGAAGGAGGAGACCCAACAGCATACCATTCTCACACCTCCTGCAACAAATAGGCGACGGGCGGAATCGCCAATGTCTTTCATTCCAGTAAGTACTTTTGTAACGGGGTGATTAAACCGTGCGAGCTGACAGAGCTTTAGTATGGGTCGCGTATGAGGCTGCTTGGCTCTACTACATCGGGCTTGTCTTCTTTCTCTTTAACATGAGCCTTTTTATCATGAACTGTGTCTTAATCATAATGAGATTCAGAATGGTACCCGGTAGTTTCACCCACTCCTTCACGGACCAGGTCGAGTCTCTCTTCATCCCAGCCGTGGTGAGTCTCCTGAAGCACTCGATGACAAAAGACACGTTCTTACGCATGTAGTTCGTATCGACGGGCACTATTCTCATTAACGTGTGCGAATTCGGTATCCCCTATGTGAGCCAGTGGCTGGTAAAGGCGATGTTAGTTCTGTTCTGGGTGTATGGCGGCGTCTGCATGATAGCCAGCGCTGCCATGTATCTGGTTCTTTGGTCGACTCAGTAAGTATTTTCTTCCCATCGGCGCTGACTCGGGCTCTTGCACTAATCATTGCGCACTAGGGTCTTCCCTATTCACACTATGACACCGGTCTGGGTCTTTCCAGCTTATCCTCTGCTCCTAACAGCGCCCTTCGCGGGCAATCTGATCCAGTCGGCGGTATCCGCCAACGAACATCCAAAGTTTAACTTCATCCCCATGGCCTTTTGCGCCGTGGCGATACAGGGCACCGGGTTTCTGATTTCTTTCATGATCTGTGCTGCGTTCATTTATCGACTCATGACGCAGAAGCTTCCTCGCGACACCCAACGACCGGGTGTAGTTAGTATAAACCCGGGGTGCCAGCCAAGTTGACAATGCCGCTAACACACCTATTAGTTCATCTCCGTTGGACCTAGTGGGTTTACCGTTGCCGGTTTAGGTACGTTCCCTTTTTCTTGGCCCGCGGTGAGTGACCCTTGTGCTGACCTGCCTGCCTCCGCTCTCCAGTCCTGCTCGGCCAGAAAGCAGAGGTCATCGTCCCGGCGAGCTTCGGGAGCCAGGAGCACGCCGTCCTGATACTGCGGATCATCTCGAACCTCGTAGGGCTCTGGCTCTGGGGGCTGAGCGTCTGGTTCTTCCTCGTGTCGGTCGGGTCGCTCTGGAAGTACGTGCGCCCCGAGCGTAGCATGCCGTTCCAGATGACGTGGTGGTCCTTCGTGTTCCCCAACACGGCCCTCGTCACGGCGACGCTGGCGATGGCCACCGCGCTCGATAGCGCCGGCCTGCGCGTCTTCGGCTGCGTCATGGCCGCCTGCCTCACCATCGTCTGGCTCCTCGTCTTCGTCACCATGCTCCGCTGTCTCTGGAAGCGGCAGCTCTTGTGGCCGAAGGAGTTGGATAGTAGATGAATATGAATTTGAATTGGGTTAAATATTGTCGGGCCGTAACAGGATGTTGGCTTCCTTTCTGCGCATAAAACAGTATTGCAAATCGTAGTATGTACAGATGTTTCATGTTATCGGGAGCAGGAGGGTAGTTATAGAGACTAGAATGCCGAAGGGGAATATATATACGTGACGAAATCAATGTAACCTTCGTATGATACACAACATTGGCCATAAGATACCCCATATATTTAGCATAACACTTTGTCGTTTCGCAGCGAATTCGCATATGCGTTAGACCAAGGTTTGGGTTCGACGACACGGTGCTAGGGCAATAAGGAGGAGCAACCAACTGCCTGTACCATCCCGCCGTGGTAGTCTACATAATATGACTCCTGCTGTTGAGCGAGACCAATTGCAGTGCGTCTAAGTTTCCACACACATACATCGCACCAGTAGAACGGGGAGTATGACACCGAGTTCGCATTCGCCGCGGGGTGGGAGAGAAAAGATCCTGCTCCTTGTCAGATATCCAATCCCTCTGGACTAAAGCCGCGAACACACTCCAGGTACCGGTAGACTGCCGTGCGCACCGCCTACAGTACCGCACCTTTGATGGGGCCTGCGATGTACAGAATGTAGGCCGCCTGTCGAAGACAAGGGGTTCGAGGCCTTAGCAAATGCCTTGGAGGGGATATACGGCCGCCAAGGCGAGAAAGCCGTGTCTACGTTGTCCGTCGAAGGGAAGAGGATAAGAGGACGCAATATAGAAGATATTGGGGTAAATTAAAGGAACAAAACCGTTTGCGGAGGGGATGGATATCATTGACGTGGCTGCCGGCGTTCGTGAAAGTCGACGTGATTTCATCGCGTCGCGTTTGCTCCTATAGCAAAGCCGGTTTGTGCTTCTACGCAGGAAAATTATATCTAGAATTTTGAATATGACCGACGGGTTCACGGAAAGGAAGAGGAGCTGTTGTGCTACGCGGAAACAGGCTCTTGCAAAGGACAGCCAAGGCGAGTACAGCAGTACAGCTTCGGTGGCGCCGCGGGCAAAACGCCTGGTCCATAGGTGGCTAATACCGCCGAAAATTATATCAACTGGGTAACTTACTCGATTTCCTCGATCCTAGGCCGGCCCTGTACCCCAGAACCCGGATCCTCTTGCCGCAGTGCCGGTAAACTCACCGGATCCCCGATAGTCAGCCCCACGAGCCGCGTCAGCGTAGCGCCCGGACCGTCGTCTTCTCTCGCCTCGGGCAGGAGCGCCGTGAGGGTCCAGTTCTCAAGGCTCTCGGCGGCCTCCCTCGCGTTGTGCTGTACGAGTCCGTCTGCGTCCGTCTGCGCGACATACCGCAGCACGCGCGCGATATCGGCGCGCGTGTCGTCCGGCAGCCCGAAGCCGAGGCGGCGGCGGCGTTCCCGCGCGTCAGCGAGCACGCGCACGAGGGCGAGGACGACGTGCACGGCGGCACGCCGTAGGATACCCGTCTCGGGTCCGCGCTCGAGCGTTAGCACGTCCAGACACAGGTCCACGGATGCCTCGACGAGCGCAGCCCCTGGCCCTGCCGCGTTGGTCTCGAGCGCCGCCGTGAAGATCGATAGCGCCGACGCGCGTATGCGGACGTCTTCGCTGCCGCGCCTGCTCTCCCACCCGCCGACTATCCGTGCAATCGCCTCATCGCGCGCACGCTCCCCCTCAGTCCGCTCGTCGTCGCTGCCGAGGTCGGGCACCTCGCCGCCCCAGGTGTTCGAGGCCTCCTTGTGCTTCCTCGCCCGCGCGCGCACGTCACGCTCCTGTCTCTTTTCCGTCTTGGGCCGGTGGCCCCGGCGGCCCGCCGTCGCGAGGAGGTTCTCGCATACAGTAGCGGCGACGTCGCCCGTAAAGGTCTCGCCTAGGCGCTGGATGACTTGTAGTAGAGCCTCGCCGAAGCGGAGGCGGGTATCGGTATTGGCCTTCTCGCCAGCATCGACGTAGTGCTCGAGAATATCCTTTGTGACCGATTTGGGGTGTCGCGTCGCGAGCTGCGTGAAGAGCTTTATTGCTCGTAGGTTCGTATAGTCTTCATCCTCGCTCAATAGCGAGGAGAGCAACGCTAGTATCGCGGGGATGTCGAGGATGGAGCTGTTAGCTTGGATCAAAGAGGACAGAAGGTTCAGGCCTTCAGACCGCACAGGCGGTGGTGAGTCGGGCTCTGTGATGTATTGTATCGCGAGATTGTAGGTCCTACGGTCCTCCACCTGCTTCTCTGTCGGTGCCGATAGCCGGTCTGATGGGTCGTCTATTGTGTCGCGGTATGTAAGCAGGAGAGAAAGGTTATGCGCCGTCTGCGACACGTCGGCATTATGGGCTTTCCTGATAATATCGAGAGACGCCTCGACAGAGGACAAGATGTCGCTGTCAATGTCCGATTTCCTGAAGCTTGGTGCTGTTACGACGAGGTTGAGTAAACTGAGTGCGATAGCCGTTGAATCATTGTCCTCCCTAGTTGCATTGAAGTCACGGAGTATCCGACTAACAAGGGTCAACATGGTTTTCGGATCGTGGACTAGTTTGTTAGGAATCATTTCCAGCATCTTTTGCAGCACTTTTGCCTTTATTAGAGACGTCCTAGGATCGTCCAACAGTTCTTCCTCAACCCTGATCTTGATCTCTGGAAGCACTACTTGTTTTGCTAGTGAGTCTCGTAGGAGAACTAGGAACAAGGCAGAGATCTGTGCATCGGAGTCCAGTGACTGTAAGAGCTCTACGAACGTAGTGGCCTTGGATTCCAGTTCGCCGACATCGAGTTGGCGGTGCTCAGAAGTTTGGCCATATCGAAGCCATCTCACATGGATGCCACTGTCTGTCGAGCACTCGTATGTCCACTGAAACCGGGCCTCGTCACTTTCCCCCTTGTAAAGGAGGTTATCAACGAGTTCTTGGAAATGTGTCGCAGTTTCTGAGACCTTCAAAAACATCTCGAGGAGCGTCTTTGCAGGGCGACTATATCGATTCGCGATGTTCTTGTCTTGTTGCGACCACGATGACAATGCCCAAAGTTGCGGCACTATATTATGAAGAAGTCTCCTCGCCAAACCCGGGTTGGGATGGGAGTTGAGTAACGACGTAAGCCGCCTTAGAGACGTGGCTAGCTCATCTGGTTCCACAATCACGGCCCGTGTGCTCACATTAATGATATCATCTATGTCTTCCATTGGGGCCTCTGCAGAACTCAGAGGTCGGACAGCCTGAGGCCGGGAAGGCTGTACGGGATCGCCCGGGTTAGTAGCCAAGCTCGGGTTGATGTTTGTAAGCATTGGAATTGCAAAGGCGTCCCATCCGGCGCCACCTGGCAGTTGATCATTAGTATAATGGTCTCGTTCACGGTCTCCGGGCGAACTTGAAGACCTACCCAAAGAGCCATACTTTCGCCTACCCAAAATACCGAAGCCGATGACATAAGCAGCAACTTTGGCTAGGTCAATGCCATCCTTCCCATCCAAAAGCGCAAGAAGTTGCGGCGCGATGCTGGTAAACCACTCCCTATGGTCGATGCCTGCGGATGGAACCGAAAGAAGATTAGAGGCCATCTTAAGGGCCTCCATGGTGATGTTGGCGCCCTGTTTCTGAGGGGTCGCGGCTTCAGACATCTTCACCGTGCTAGAAGGATGAACCGAGAAGACGAATTCAAGGACTGCTCGGACGCCATCTGGACGCTGGGGAAGGCGGGTGAGCTCATTCATCAGACGGGTGTGGAGCCAGTCTGGGACCCGCCCCGGCTTGATGAGGATATTCAAGGCTCTTATGAGAGGAATAGTATTCGTTCTGCAGAGGTTATTAGGTAGTTCTTATGATGGGACTCGTTCATAATTACTTACTGTGAAATGAGAAGGTTGAAGTCTCGAAAGTCTGCTGAACTCTTCTTCTTGTTAGATGGGTCAAAGGCCATGGTCGCTGCGTCCTCGATGGCCTTTACGAGGGAGTCCTCGGCCTCTTTAGCTCGTCTCTTTTCCATCGCGAGGGTTACTATGTGCAGCTGTAGCCTCAGATTGTCAAAATGGCGTAGGCATATCTTGCCAAGACTCTGCTTCCTGTTGCATTAGTTCAACCTTTTTGGGAGCAGCAATAATCCTTGTCAGGAAGTAGTTTCCTTGATCGCGTCCGTAATCCTTAAACTACAACTGGAAAAACCAATCAAGTCGCTGTCCACGCCACGTTTGACCATGCTGAGGTTCAAATGGTAATAGTTGTCAATAAATACAATCAAATGCTTTGTAGACGGTGTTTCCTCGTTTACATACATGTGTGGTGTACATCCAGGTACCAAACCGACGTAGTGTCAACCATTTTGCACGGGGATTTGAGAGCCCGACTGCCAGGTGGCAGCCAGTCCTGTCAGCCGGCAAGGCGCGTGCCACCAAGACAAAGACGCGATCTCTCATCCTCCCTCCATTTAGTTATTTCCATTCTCATCACAAACTCTACCTGGGAACCCCAGTCGCCAGCTTTCTACGTCGGCACTAGAGACAAATTTGTTTGCGATGTTCAATCGAGATACGACTTGCATCGTTTCCAGACCTGTCGATCCTCTTCAATTGAAGCTCTCTCGCTCGTCCCCCCTTTGGTAGGCAATCGCGCACCACAAAACTCGCATGACGCCTCCCCCACAGTTCTCCGATTCCCATTTTCCGAAAGGAATGTCTTCGGACCCCTCGGTTGGTCCGATACCCACACGGCGCGTCGCAGTTCGGGGTCAATGGGACCTAATGTTCATGCCGCGTGTGGATCGCCGTGTGAGGGTGGCTAGCTGGCTAGCTTGCGAGACCCGCTGTTGGGAATGGCGTTTCGGAACTTAACCCTAAGCTATCATTTGGTTCTAGTCTTGCGCTCATAGTCGTCCAGGCCCGCTTTCTAGACTTCTAGTTGTTTGTGTGAGGTTGTGCGCTGCTGAAAAGCAGGGTGCGCTGAGCCGGCTTCTGGTGGTGGAAGGGCGGTAGGACATTCCAGTCGTCTTTGGCGTGTGAAGGTCTTTGCCATGAGTCGTCAGGTAAGAACTCCTGGCCTGGAGTCGCTCGTCGGCACTGCTCCGCTGGAACTTGTACTCTGGTCATACGGATTGTGCTGTGGTGTTCGTCGGAGCTACAGAGTCGAAAGATACTTCCTGGACGGCTTGCTGCTTTGCTGGGTATGATATCGGCCTCGTGGCCATATCGGTGCGTCTGAGAACGTGTGGGTAGGGCAAGGCAGCGGCTTCATACAGTCAGAGCGAGAGCATTTCACCCCCTTCTTGCCGTTGACCCGCCTCGCCGGAATCACTCAGCTCCTTTGCGCTTTGTGAACGAGCGTCATCTCGGTTACAAACAGAATTGCTCGACCTTTGGTCTCATACTTATTGTCGTGTTGTATGCTCTCGGCACTCACATGCTCTTGTCACGCCCAGCAATTTGCAGTGGCCGGAATAGACCCGGCTATTTTCTAAGTAATCCCGGAATTATCGACTTCGTCTCTGTACTCTTCCGACTCACAGCACCATGCTACGGCACCCGCCATCAGCGTGCTCCCTGTGAGGTCCGACCAGGCGCATTAGCTTCCTCTCGTGGGCTTTGCCCCACGATGACGGAAGGCGCCAAACTTTCGACGATTGCCCCTGCGGTAGTCGGCGGAACTTCCTCATCTCTACCAGCAATGGACTGAGAGGAGATGACGAGTGCGGTTTTTATCGACGTCTTTTGATCGCACGCATCTGCCCTCCTTGCCGCCCCCGGGCTCGACGGAGAGGAATCAAAAACTAGTCTGCGTTGGCTATGCGTTCAACAGAGAGCTCTTCTTTGAAGTGGGTTCGGCAGGAATGTCATGATGGCAACCGCCGATTTCGATAAACAAATTCGTCGACGACAGTTCTGGTTTATTGGACGCTAATGACGGGGTAATCGGGGTCGTGGGTTGAGGTAATCAGCATGAATTGTGTCGCCTCGCAAGACGCAGAGACCGGGACCCATCTAGAGTTGGAGTCAAAGCTTAGAGCTTGTCCGGTCTTTGCGGATTGCCTGTAGCAGCATTCATAACGATAACCGAGCAATTCAATTTTTTGATTTTGTCAATCTGGAAGACTGGTCTGAAGACAAACCGTAGGCTGTTCTCCGCTCTGGTGGAGGACAGCCCCCTATTTTTCACGATAAGTCATCATGCAATTCGGGCTTTTATGGATGGATGCTGACATCACGCAGGCAACGAAACTTTCTAGGTAGAGTCGAGAGCTGGATGATAGCATTATTTGACTCTCCGCACTTGAAATACATCAAAATTTCCCCCGGTTGGTGGAATTTGACCGAATGTCGTCTCTGGGAATCCCATCATGATAATGCCGACTCTCCCTAGTGATTCTACCAAGCTTGCCTATATCTCATACGTTTCTGGGTAACCCCTTTCTGACCATGTCTCAAAGTCCACGTCCTTCGCTGCACTGGGCATCTTGATCATCAATGGAACTTCGACATCCCCTGGGTGACCAGTTACTTCCTCCGGGAGCACCACCTTCTCGTGTGATACCCTTTTAAAACCGACGCTGTCGTAGAGCGGCACACCCTCGAAAGTTGCTTCGAGATAAATTGGAAGTTTGAGCTGCTCGGCGATATCGATACCCCACTGCGCAAGCAACCGTCCAGCACCTCGTCGTCGATGATCTGGGTGCACAGCCATTGACCCAAGATCTCGATTGATATCAGTTGGAGCTCGCTGCAGTAGCGTGTCGTGTTGGATAACTCACAGACGTGTCTTCGCTTTCCAAAGAGCTTCTCTCTCATGTCCCACATGGGCAAAATAACGCCCTTGGCCTTGTCCCAGTCTTCGCCGCTCAACCATGGAATCCGGTCGGGCTTTTCCCATCCATTCTCCTCGCCCAGTCGCCAGAAGATCTCCCAGATGGCCATGCCGACGATGTCTCCGGTGTCGGTGTCCACGCACTTGATCGGATGCTCGACTTGACCCCATCCTTTTTTAATGTACTGTATCTGGACTTTCCGATCCGCGCCTTCGGGGAAGAGGACGCTGACGACCGCCTGACCCTTGAACGCTGCGAACCAGACATCATAGAATGGCTCGAGTTCGGCTTCCAGAGCGGGCAACACGATTAACGGCATGTTGGATAGGCGCTGGGGCAATATAAGGAGTGGCTTTCCCCTTCGACTCTCCTAGCTCGAGAGTTGACTTTTTTGTGGCGATAGCGAGTGATTCTGTGAAGGGCAATATGAGAGCTGAGAGTAGGATGGTTTCAACCGAGCAGATGAGGCAAACTCTCAGCATCTGATGGAAGTTTGTAATCTACTCCGATGTACAAAACTAGGTCTTCACCTGGTAGCTAGCAAGCTCTTTATATAATGGATGACTGAGCATATTCTCTAGCCCAATCCCTCGATTGCATTAGCTTTTACCTTGGCCCTCACGCTGAGCATGCGTCCTCGACGCCGAGGAGAACTCAACATGCCCCCTTTTGGCCGCCAAGCCCTGCCTCGTATTCGTATTACCCCCTGGAAGTCCCATGCTTACATAAGGAGGCGCCATGGAAATGACAATTGGCATCCTCGAAATGCTCAACCTCGTCTCTCCTTCCCACATTATTCGTATTCGGGTCTCAATGGCTAACAATAGGCAAGTGCTTAAGCATATTTCATCCATCTCTTTTTGTTGGCACGACTACTGCTTCAACTAGGCCCAATTACGACGATTCAGGCTAATCCGGGGGCTCGGTGCCAGTTGGTAGGGTAACTCAGGCATATAGACGGTTCGGCCCATTCTCGTGACAATATTTCGGCGCCCGATGAGTGAGGCCCGCCACTTACCAAATTCACGGACCAAGTGGACCCCTCATCCATCCAGAGCCCAGATTAGTCTGAACATGTGCGCTCTAGGTTCTTGTTGGTGTTTCGACTGGAGGCCGCATCACACTGTGCGGTAAATCATCTCTCCGTTGTGGTTAGAAGAAGAGGGAACCTAGCCCCGAACGGCATCCGCCTAGATACCTTTGACATCTATTACAAGGATATCACCGCAATTATTAAGGTCGACTTCGTTTGATATCTTGACCAGCAAGCCCCATGTGTTCATTAGCATTCTATAGTTATTTCAAACAGCTGAGCGACCGAGTCCACCATCGCTTAGACCATGTTCTAGGACTACAGCCGATAGCCTACGTCTCATTATCAGCCTTCCGCTTTTGGCGCCTTTCAAACTCGGTCAGGTTAGGTTAGATTAGGTTAGGGATTACTAGCAGGAGAGAAATTCCATTCATATCTCAGTGATAGTGACAACATTCATAACCATAAGAAGCAAACCCCTCTTGGCAAGCCTGGTTAGTTGGTATCGAGACGGAGGGTGGTATGACCGACATGTCTTCCTACCTCCCACCAGATACCTACTTATGTTCCGGACACAACCCAGCCTCAAATGAATACATTACCCAGAGCCTGAAGCGGGCCATCTTTACCATCGAACCTTATTCGGTGCCTTGAACCCATGTTCGGTCGAAGCTTCAATACAGCCTTTGAGAGGAGGGTCCTATATGAGTGTAAATAAAGGCAAATGGAAAGCTAATCGCGGCGAATCAGATGATCTATCTTCGTTCAGGGGAGGCGGCTCGCTACGCCAACTAGGAGGCAGGAGGGTGTGTTACGGAGAGATCTCCCGGTAGTGAGGCTGATTATGAGGGAAACGTCATGGGTGCTCCGATACAGATGGGAGCCGGCGCGGAGCAAAATTATTAAACACCAGCCACCTGTCACACCCAGAAGAGTCGCAGCAAGCTGGGCTCGGCTTGGATCACTTATATTCTGCATCGCCCCGCGGCTTCGCCAGCCTCTCCATCCTACATCTACCTGACGACAGATATACCACGTCGCTTTTTATAAAAAGTATTTTATAAGGCCTGCGATTACAATATTCTCCTGTTACCCAAAGCATAATTTGGATGAATAATGCCTCATTGGAAGCTGCAGCTGGGCCCGACAACACCTGCGTTCTAAAATTTAGAACTGGTTCATCATCGACGGTATCCATTTCTGCAATGGGGAATATAGCGGCTACTTGTTGAAGATTTTTGGGACGAGGCAGGCAGACACTCCCAACGCAGGAAACGACTCGAAAGGGACACTATTGGCGATACCCAACCCACCCCGCAACTCCACTTTGTGATACAACTCGTGCCATTTCCCACGAGCCCTCCGCAACTGCCCTTCTCGACCGGAACTGGAGTGTTGCAAGATTATCCCAACGGCGCGGACCAACATGGGTTGACCGGCGATAGGGATGCCACCTCGACTGCCCTTGTGCAGTCTAGAGCAGAGCAGCACCGCTATCAGTCTTGTCAAGTGCTAACAGCAGACCCGACAATGAAGTCGACATCAATGCCTTTGCTGAGCAGGGCTCTGAGACTCCTCAAATGCAAGAGAAGGGAAACCTACTGCAGTCAGTGATAGGAAACCTTTAGAAAATTGCAGCATATGAGCATGGCCACGTAGTTCAGGTAATAGCACTAATCCCTACAGGTAATATTTTCTATACGCCCTCGAGGCATGGCTTGTTCATGGGAAATCAGGTGGAATGTTGATAATCACTGCAGTTTTAGCATCGAAAATGGGGGTAAGTGAGGGAAGGACTTCCAGCCTTGCAACCCCTGATTGGATAGGGGCCGGTCAAGTTTCCGGTCCGGTGTGGCGTACAGACCAATGACGACCCCAGGTTGTGCCTGGGCTTGCATATCAGCTGAACCATCGATTTCTCAAAGTGTTGCGGCCTTCCCTCTCTTTAATACTTCTTAAAAAGCTACCCGATTCCGCAGAGCCTGATGTGCTTTTCTCGCCCTTTTCCTCCCTCCATCCACCTCAGGCCCCGCCAGGTTGACAACCACTGATCACACCAATGGCCACAAACATTACGGCAACAAACACTACCATCGCAGATGGATCAGGAATGGTTGGTTGGGTCTCCCCGGACGCCCGACGAAACACCTTGGATATCATCCTGAGTTGCTTGTCCATCTTTTTGGTCTGCTCGTGGAAATGCGTCCACCTGAATTTGCCAACATTTGAAGAGAGCCGCGCAGGGTGGCATAAAGTCACCATTTCCGGCAAGGATTGGAATATTCCCGTGTTTCCGGAACGCCCGCTCCTTCGGAAATGGGGCCGCAAGTTGATGTGGATGGGTCTTATCTCAATCGCCCCTGAGCTAGGCGTCGCCTTGGCCGTCAAGCAATGGGAGGCTGCCCGCGAATCCGCATATGGAGAGTCTTATACGATGACGCATTCGTTCTATGCCCAGATGGGCGGCATTGTACTTCGGGTTGTCAGAGCACTGCCCGAAAAGCATTCAGCTCGTCCACCTGATAAGATCGTAGAAGCAGAGCCGCCACGGGTGACAGGGCCCGACGCGCGCATCGAGAAGATTACAGTAAAATCAGTTAAAGCGGTGGACGACAACATCATCGCCGCGAATGTTGTATCACCTAAGATGGCTCTGCCTTTTTTCAGAAAGCCCATTTTGCGAGGCGATGATACGAAATCACCCGAGTTTGTGGGCGATTACATCATTGAAAGATGTAAGGAACCCCCTTCCATCACCTATGAGATCAAGAGGCTTGCAACGGCTGGAGCATTTCTCTCTCTCCGTCCCAGCTGGGTCAACAGCTGACTCTCCTCATCCCAGATGACCCCACCATCCGTGGCCTTACATCCACAATCGACGAGGAGGAAATAGCCGATCGAAGCAAGTCCGACCCCTTTACCAAGTTGTTTGCCATCGTACAGTCCGGCTGGCTCATCGTTTCGAGCATCGCGCGCGTCCACCGCGGCCACGCCATTACCGAGCTCGAACTAGCCACCATGGCTTTCATAATTTGTGCTCTCGTCATGTACATCTTTTGGTGGAATAAGCCCTATGGAGTTGAACAAAGGTCTCTTCTTGTCCGGGTAATCTCCAGCTCCGACGAGCTGGTTCGCTTCCGTGACTTAACTGTAGGGGATCAGTTTATGGCTGATAAACGAGTTCCAGATTTGGACTGGGAAGGTTTCACAGAGCTGATCGTGAACAACGACATCACCAAGGACTTCGACCTGACGGGCGACTGGCCTACCGTGGCTCTCTACCTGAGCGGCATGACCTTCTCCGCTGTCCATGTCGCCGCGTGGAACTGGGAGTTCCCGACCCCTCTGATACGGACTATATGGAGAGCGGCCACGCTGACTGCCCTCACTGCCTCATGTCTGCCCTTTATCGTCATACCCCTCTATCATATATCGACCGCGGGTATGTTGGTCCTAAGCCGCATAATTTTTCGCCGTCGAATTGCGAGCGCTGTGGAGCTCGTCCCCGCAATTATAGCTGGGATTGTATCATGGGGAATGGCTTTTGCATATGTCGTCTCCCGTTTAATCATCCTGTTTCTTACGTTCTATTGCTTCACGTCTATGCCTGCGAGCGCATATGAGAAGGTGGAATGGACGGGATACATCCCTCACTTTTCCTAGGAACCCGGCTACCTTACCAACCTTGCCATGAACAGCTCAAATTAATGCCAAGTCATCAGTCTTACTCATCTCAACACTCGTTACCCCTGAACCACCTAAACTACCACCTTAGCCCAAGGGACTCATAGGTACTCCCCAAACCACCACAACCCTTAGCTCAGAAACATCCACCCAAGCCGCCGGCCCATGATTCCTTGCCCGCAGATATCCAATCGGTCTAAACCAACCCTCACCATCATTCTCCAAACCAGTCCAATAGGCTTTGCACACCCACCTCCCCCCCCCCCCAGGCACCTGCCGCCCGTCATACGTCACAATCATAAAGAAGTACTCGCTCCCTCCTCCTATCCACACTCATGACTACTGTCCCTAGCACCCGGAGCAAAGGAGGTGGTTGCTACAACTCTAACCCAGGGTGTTCAGATTGACGGCCAGTCATCAAAGACATCCCCCCTGTCCCAAGGACCAGAACGAAATATCGCCCTTCCCCTCAGCGCCAGAGCGCCCTTACAAATCGGCCGCCACATTCACAGCTCTGTTCTTTAGATTTTTCCTTGAGTCGCTGGCATATCACTTCTATACCTACCCGTGTAGAATGCCCGTGGAGCTAAACAACAAATCATTTTTCATTTGCCTGCTAAATGGCCCACTATAGCTGACTTTCCCAGTCTAATTCTCCAAAACGAAGACACTCTGGTACATAAAGTTTAATCTGGCTGCAGTTTGTGCATTCTTGTCCGCGCCTCGCATAATCCATGAATAGATTGATCTGTCTAGTATATCTACATCTCAGATTCCAAATCTTCAATCAAGTCGACCCACGCCACGGGAGAGCAAAAGGAATGGACCGCCAAAGTGTTACAACGCCTCGCTGATGTGTTTCCTTTTCGGAACACGAAAACAGAGAAGAATGGATGAGTTATCTTCCGCATACGCAACCCACCCTTAAATTGCGGAAGACGACAGATGGCGATGAGGCACCGGCAGGCCTTCTGTCTAGAGTAGGTGGGAGCTTTCACTTATTGGGAAAATATCACGATGCAGAGCAAATTCAACGGCAAACACTGGAATTGACGGAGAGGGTGCTGGACAAGGGGCATCCCTCCACACTTACCATAATGAACAACCTCGCACTTGTGCTCCATAACCAGGGGAAGTATGAGGAGGTGGAGCAGATGCATCGGCGGGGATTGGAGTTGAGGGAGAAGGTATTGGGCAGACAGCATCCCTGCACAATACGGAGCTGAAGTAGTCGTGAGGTCTCTTTCAAAGCGAAGATATTGTCAGACCCAGCTGAAGTCGATCAAACAGCTAAGCCTTGGCTTAGTTTGATCACCGACTGAAACAAGGCTACTTTATGCACCCCCGGTATCTTTTCCTCTTAGCTACAGATGTATTTACATGTATAAAAGGAGGGTTCGCTACCCTCACCTTCTAGCTAGGACCTTCCAGAGGTCATGCAACCTTTAATACACCTTTTCTTCAGTTATATGCTTCTGTGTGTGATGCAGGGTCTCATAGATATGAGATCTGATAGTGTCCTGCCATAATGTGCGGCCTCACATTTTCCGGCACTACAGGTCTGACAGGAGAGAGTGAAGGGATTTGATTCAAAGCCGACTAACCCATGGCACACGTTATTTTACTTTCTATCTCATATTCTCTTATATTTTCTTTTTCATATCGGGTGATGGGAAGAGTCTGCGAGGGCGAGCTATGATATAGTTACCGCTTTCTTTTCTAGCACGTTCTAGGGTCTTCGATGTCTTTCATCTACCAATAAGTTAGGAATATTAGACATTAGGCCTGCTTTCAATCATCATAGTATCCTCACCCCCTGTCCGAGGCGGACACTCGTGACGATGGCGGGCAGTAGAGCTGGGGGCCTTGAGGCTGCGGCTTAGTGGCAGTTCTGGAGGTCGGAGCGGCCAACATGCTCATCCTGCGGCGCTTACGTGGTAGCAACTTATCGATGTCATCATCCTGGCCGGAGTTACGCCCTTTCCTCAATAGTTTTCTTTGAGCTTGATATGGGAGTGTTGGCAACGACTTCTATTGTGCCCGTGTCGAGAGCCGATCCGTTCTCTGGCTGTCGGGCGACTGCACGGATGCTCTACGTTAGCCAGTTCACGTGGGTCACTGGCGCGGGAGCCCTCTTAGGCCGGGGCTCCTACGCTGGCTGGAAGGGTCGAACAATGAATCCTGCGGCTCTTTGGTTGTGGCGGTCGGACGGCATCATCGACGGTATTCAGTCGAGATCTTTAAAGATCGTGCGTGTCAGACTCAGGACGAAGAAAACCGACTGGAAATGGGACCCAGCGAGTGGTAATACTTCTAAAACATTCTGATGATAGGATCACTTGGGTTGAGGATTCTGACGATGGAAATTGAGCCTTGTTCGGGTTGCTACCGCTTAGACCGCAGATATAACCAGGCTCTTAAGATCCTGTACTACCTTGCGAAAAAAACCGGATCCCGAATTAGGATTGGCGGATCAACGAGTCTTGGAGTTTATTCCCATTGATGCCCTAAGTAATAAGCCTCGAAAACATCAACACAACCGTCACTGCCAAGCATGACAGGCGCCGTGGCAGGGGTACTGTGGAGTGACGCTCCGATTCTAGCGTCGGCGGGCCGCTTACCTCTGCTCACTTGCAGATTTAGTGTCGCCGACCCTTGCTAGCGTCCCTGACCCCTGCCAGCGTCGCCGACGACTTTGGCGATTATCGACAAGATAGAATCTATGAAACCCTGACATCACACACAGAAGCATATAACTGAAGAAGAAGTGTATTAAAGGTTCCCTGACCTCTAGAAGGTCCTAGCTAGAAAGTGAAGGTAGCGAACCCTCCTTTTATACACGTAAATACAGCTGTGGCTGAGAGGAAAAGGTACCAGGGGTGCATAAAGTAATCTCCGTAAGGGCTGACTGGCGTTGTTAGGTCTGACAGAATCAGTTCCTCCGTCTCTAAGTGATCCTTGGAAAATCATTAGTTTTCTGTTGTGTCGGGGTCGGGCAATAAATAGCCCACCTCACTGCCGACACGTCTTTGTACGTTTTTGTTACTCACAGTGTCAATACTTGACGGCTTGCCGCGGTACTTCTCTTCACAAAGTACGCATTGTAGCTTAAAACCAATCGGGCCCCAGTTTTCGTCTAAGTACGTAGGACCATCACTCAAGTACATCATCGGATGAACCGCTGTAAAACTTCCAAATGTGAATAGATGACTTGCCCGCATAGCTCGGCTAGGTACATGTGCGAATACCTCCATAGACAATTTGGACTGCTTTAAGGTTGTCGCTGTGAAGCGCGCTTATGTTACATAAAAACATCACGACAAGCATTCTACCGATGGATGTGTGTACATTGACAACATTCTGCGTTCACCCTAGAAAACATAGACACGCATCATACAACTACTGGCAACCGGACATTTAGTCGATACGAGATTCTTCAGCCAAAAAGTTATTGTTTCAGCCGACTTGGAAATGGAGGACGCCATACATGTCACAGTTAGGCTGATCGCGAGAAAAGGTTGCATAGAGTGTGGGAAGTGATAATTGTCTGACTAGAATTAAGCTCCAGGGAGCTGTAGCTAGGGAAGCTCTCTATATACTGTGAACGCGCCGGAATAAGGTTTTTCCAGGGTGCTGTGGAGCTTGATGACTAACACAGATACCCCTTTTCCACGACAATACAAAGGGAGACGACCAACCAGCTCAAGCTGCCAGCAACAACTCGACACCATTGGGAGAACAGCCCCAAACATCGTTATCCTCGAACGAACTCACGACCGAAAACGGGACGCGTGAACACCCAACACGGCGCCGGGGACCAGGCGAAAAAGCTCGACTGACATACATGCAGTTCTGGGTCGTCATCCTAGGACCAAACTCGGCATTTGCTCATCGTCCTGGACTTCAACATCGTCGCGACCGCTGTGCCCATCATATCGTCCGGGTTCCAGGAATACTTAAACTCGCAATGGCTGGGCACTGCTTTTCTGATCACCTTCGCTCTGATCCAGCCCATCTGCGCGAAACCCGGTGGCATGTGGGCCGCAAGAACCTCTTCCTCTTTTGCACGATAATCTTCATCCTGGGCAGCGCGCTCTGTGGCTGGTCGTCAAACATGGATATGCTCACCTGGTCTAGAGCCGTCCAGGGTATTGGAGCCGGAGGCATCTACGGGCAGACCAGCATGAGTCTGCTGGTTATTGTAGTCATATGGCAGTTATTCGACGCGAGGAAACATGTTGACTGACCTTTCGTTGAATCTAGGTGATCATAGCCGACCTTGTTGACCTACAGGACGCCGGAAAGTACCTATCCGTCGCCGCCGCCATATGGGGCATTGCATATGTTGCTGGGCCTTTGCTGGGCGGCGCATTCTCCCAGGACGTATCAGCTGTCTCTCCATTTCCGAGATCGCTGATTATGATTTAAGGCGACAGATATGTGACATAGCGATGGTGCTTTTGGATCAACTTGACCATTTCCCCCATCAGTTTCGTAATCGTCGTTATCGTGCTCCGTCTACCTATGCCGAATGACCCTGTCAAGGACAAGATCCTGTTCTTTGACTGCCTGGGCACTATGCTTGTGGCTAGCGGAACCACCTCCCTGGTTCTCGGCTTGTCCTGGGTAGTAACACGTGGCCTTGGAGGAGTGGCCATGCCATTGGCACCATGGTCGGAGGCGGCGTGATGCTTTTCATTGCCGCCGAGCGTTTTGCGAAATTCCCTCATGTCGCCCTCTCCATGTTCAAGGGACAAACGTTGATTGCTATCTTCCGCGCTGAGCTTTTCCATGGCATGGTTCTCCTTGGTAAGTTTGATCTATCCTCGGAACAAGGTGAAGATTCTCGTATGGGTGTGCTAACGGGGGTCAGGATCTATATACTACCTCCCGCAATTATTCCAGCTAGTCTTCGGCGATACCACCACACTGTCCGGTGTAGGACTTCTAGCAATGATGCTCGGCTTGATGGTGGGCAATCCAGCCGCCGGCTTCATCACCAGCAAAAAGGCATCAGCCTCCTGAATGCCATTGTAGGCGCCGCTCTGCAAGTGCTCGGCCTGGGCCTCATGACTCGATGTACAGCGGATACTACGCGCGCAGAAGCCGTCATCCTGCCTTTCTTCATGGACATCGGCCAGGGCGCGATCATGAGGGGCTGTTGCTCAGCGCCGAAGTCGCCGTCAAGCCAGCGGAGATCGGCGTTGTCACCGGCCTCTTCATCTTCGTGCAGTATGTCGGCAATGCCTTTGGCATCGCCCTGTTCGCCGCGGCGTACGTAAACCGACTTTCCGAGAGCCTCGCGCAGCTCGACCGAGAGGTGCAGGGGGTAGCGCATGTGCTGACCGACGTACAGGACATCCGCTCCCTATTTTCTCCCGATGTCGTGGAGAGGATCGTGGATGTCTACGCCAACAGCATGCAGAATGGATGGTGGCTCCTGTTCCTGCCTTGTGTATGTGCTTCATCTGCGCGTGCTTGGGGAAGCAGCACAAGTTCCAGGATCATGCTGAGGCTGCGGGCGACAGACCGCCGGCTAGTGGTGAAAAGAAGGAGTCAGTTGGATACGTTGTGGCTCCGCAGAAGAATCTTCTTGTTATAGCTTTGTTTCTTAGGGAGTCTGCGTCTCAAGTATCGTCGAGGCGAAACAGCCTGATCCCGTTAACCCCATCCGTCGTCTAACTCCTACTTTTTAACAAAGACTTCATTAGAAGATATATCACGTTCCAGGTATCTAGAAGTTCTGAACACAAAAACAGTGTAATATACAATCCTTTTCTTGCTTTCTACCTAGGGTGGCATTTAGTCTCCACATTTAAGGATGTCAGGATGCTGTATACTCAGACAAAAAACACTCTCATTGCTTGTATTATCTCATGTGCCAATCTAAGGGCAGAAGCTCCCGCGTTCTTATAGTTGAACTCTATTGCCCTGGACTAACCGCCCTATCCGGGCCGAGAAACATCAGGAAACCCTTTTCTCAATCTCCTGGCCCGTTCTACGGTTACTATACTTGACAGGTTGTGGCTGCATGTCAGGTAGCTTCAATATTCTCTGATCTATATCATATCCGTCCAACGTTGCAGGCAACCTTGCCCGCGTAACTGCCCACAAGGCTACACCGCTTCCTGCGACACTCATTTAGCGGAAAATGCAGCACCCGGAGACACCCAAATCCTTTCAGGCGTTAGTATTCATGGATTGTGCCATTTTGCATACCATGTGGCACCTTTATCATCTTGGGCCACCGAGCATGATTACTTCATCTCGTGGTATTACGGCAAGTGTGGCTGTACGTTACCTTTGCAGTCATACAGCTTGCTTCAAGTCTCATGATTCTCGTCTACTCTAACCTTCATTTGCTTTACTAAAAGCAAGACTCGAATCTTCCGACCCAAGATAGCTGAGCAGATCTCCGCACCATCGGGCCGCAAGCATGGAACAATCCTAGTGTTAACTAAATTCTCAGCATTCTACATCTCTCGCAGCTGAACTCTCGTTTTGATTGGTGCCTAACACTTGGTATAAATGCTAGTTTACCTTGATTGATAACTATTTAGGTTTGCCGGAGTTGATTATAAGGTTAACCTTTATTGGAGAACTTTATATTTAAAGATCAGTTCTGTTCCAAGTCTGGATTCCTTTCACCCCCCTCCCAATCTTCCTAGCAACCCCAGTTTGTCATTGCGGCTCCATCTACATACCTTCAGAATGGCTCACCAATACCCCGAATTGACATCGGCTGTCCGGCGTCTCGCCGCCCTGAACGCTCATCCCTCCTGGGGATTTTTCTTCCTTCGAGACAAGACCAGCAACCAAGATCTTTAGGAGCGCTACGTCGGCTACGTACACGGCGCCGTCTTTGCTGGTCTGAGACCCCCTTGGTTCATCACTACCATGCCCATACCTTCGCATTTTGAGGAATGTCAAGACCTACAGAGCGCTTTCGAAATCCTTGTTCGAGACGACCTCATTGTAAAAGGTTTGTCTTTGGAATAAGTTAGACAAGGCTTTGTGGAATGGGTAGCTAACTAGTTGTTATCAAGCATAGTATATCGCAGGCCCCGGTGCCGTTACTTTATATACGTAAATGACGCGGTACTAGAGCGATTCGAGCAGGCAACCGCGGGTAAGCCGAAGCCAGACTATTACTGTGACGATGTTGTGGTGGTCGTCGTGTCAGCCGAACAATACATTTGGAATCCTAACTATCCGGACTCTGACAGCGACGAGGAAGATGACGAGGATGGTCTTGATAAGGAAATGGGTTGGGTAAGTGCTTAACCTTTCAAAGTTCTTTGTCGTTTCTGCATAGTTGCTGACAAGTATAGATGTATGTCCGCCCTACTTCTTTACCTAACTTGTATGATAGCCTTATGTCTTCAGGGGAGGCATGGAGCACCTTCTTTGTCTGGCCGCCTAAGGTATACGATATGTAGTGCCACTCGAGGCGGTGAGCGCTTTGTTGGAAAAGGTGCGATCTAGGGCGATCGTGAGGTACACATGGGCCGTTGGCTGGTTATGTTATCTGTTTGATGTCACCTGGATAGCTTAACTAAAATACATCTATTACCGCCGTAGGCCAATTTGCTATCAGACTCAGCTATATATATTTTCTGCCCCTGGTTTGTTCAGTTTACGGACTGGCCCAAGATGTTTATTGGCGCTGTCGCCGCCACGCCTTCGGAGCCCTAATCCCGCCATCTGTCCTTTAAAGGTGCTCAAATAGCCACGTAGTTCAGGTGGCGGCGCTAATCTCTACAGTTGGTGTTTGCCGTGCGCCCGGTCATGGACCGTCCTAGCAACATCATGACGACAGTGGAGGATGTCTGGGCTAGTGGACGCTAAATTAGTACATAGTTGTTAAAAAGAACCACATTCCAGACCGTAATCTGGAACGTGATGTTCAATGTTCACATATTTCCCTTTACATACCTGTGGACCCCCGACTTAGTACTAAGAAGTTAATATATTGAATAACTTGAGAGGGGCAGCCGGAAGTAAGCAAAATGGCGCTCCTCAAGTTCGAAACCCTGAATCTCAAGGGCCTTGCCGTGGTCCTACTAGGTGGAGTAAGTTCCATGAATTGAATCCATCTTCCCCTCCCAATAGCTTAGGTAGGCTATGTCGGATCTGACAAGAGGTTGCAAAGATTCTTCTGCATGCTGCCTACAATATCTTCTATAACCTTGTTTTGCACCCCCTGGCTGCGTTCCAAGGGCCACTTCTGTGGCGGGCCAGTCGCATTCCTTGGACACTCTCCCTCCTCAGAGGAAGGCTCGTTCTTGACTCGCCCAAAATGCACAAGGAGTACGGGCCGGTAGTCCGCGTTGCTCCAAATGAGCTGGCGTTCGTGGACGCGCGAGCATGGTGCGACATCATGGGCGGTGGTGCATCCGATCTTCCAAAATGGCATGTAGTACTCTATCTCTTTCGCTATGGGAGTTCGCTGGCTAACAGGAAACACGTGCCCTAGGAAAGGGATGTACGGCGTGCCTGCGTTTCTACCCCCTCACTTGCAGAACACTACCAACAAGGAGCATCATCGCGCGCTGCGCAAAGCCTTGGCTCCGGGTTTCTCAGACGCCTCACTGCGGGCACAGGAATCCGTGGTGCTGGAGTACATCCATTTGCTTATCCGACGCCTCAAGGAAAAGTCCAGGAGCGGCGCCCTTAACTTGGAGTTGTGGTATCGATACGTTGTATTTGATATTATCTGTGAATTGGCGGTCGGAGAGTCCTTCAGGTGTCTTGAGTGGGATGACCTTCATCCGTGGATCCAGGCAATGGTGGATGGTGGGAAAGCCGTTAGCTTTCTGACTGCTATCAACATGTATGGCCCTCTGGCGACGGTTATCAACGCGATGATAAGTCGCCCAGCTGCGGCCATGTTGCGACTCAACAGCGGCATGGTCAAGCCCATGATAGAGAAGCGGCTTGCGGCAGGCGACAGACCAGATCTCATTAACCCACTCATCCGTCTTCACGGCGGCAAGGCAAGCGCTCTATTGTTGTCATATAACAACCGGACAGCGCTGACTTCCGCCACAGGAATCTAATATGGATGAGCTCCTGAGCAATGCCACTGTCATCGTTGGCGCCGGCGCTGAAACGAGTGCCGGCATACTTACGGCGGTGACCTCACTACTAATAGACCACCCGGATAAGCTCGAGAGACTCGCGGAGGAGGTGCGCTCATCTTTTCAGTCCGAGGGTCAGATCACAGCTGAAGCCGTCTCACGGCTGTCCTACCTCGTTGCCTGCTTGGATGAATCTCTGCGGCTTTTCCCTCAGACAGGTTCTCCATCCCTGCGGGTTGTTGACAAAGATACTGCCATCAGTGGTGTCCCAGTGCCTAAAAATGTAGGTTCGGGCTTTCTTGTTGCCTTTCTCATCACTGGACTGGACTGACCGGTCGTACAGACAATTGTTGGTATCTGGACGTACGCAATGTATCGCGATCCGACGCTGTGGACTGATCCGAACGAATTCCACCCTGAACGCTTTTTGGGAGATCCCAAATATTCCAGTGACGCTAGGGAGGCATTCAAGCCCTTCTCCACTGGATCGCGAGACTGTATTGGGAAGAAGTGCGCAATCATCCTCCCTGTTGTGGTCCCCAGTTCCGAACCACTGACATTGCTTTTAGCCTGGCTCTCCTTGAAATGCGGCTCATTCTGGCTCATATGGTTTTCAACTTCGATATGAGCAGAACCGACGATCCCAACAGCGCGAACTGGGTTAGCAAGCAAAAGAACACATACATCGTTTGGGAAAAGACAGCACTCCCTGTTCAACTCACACCCGTTCGCTAGTCACGCCTCTAGGCGTATGGCCAACGGACTACTGGTTTCAAACGCATTGTTATACCTAATGCGGGGATTTGTGCATTGATGATTATAGTATTAATTTTGAACTCAGGGTCTGTCACAGAAAAGGGGCTCCCTGGGAACTTCGGGATAAGCCGGAACAATAATTGATCCTTTCCGGAGCCCTCTCTCAGTGGATCGCCCAAACCAAGTGGGGTCACTGTTTCCTAGCTTTCTATATAGCCACTTCAAGCCCTCAAGAGCCGTGCAGCAGCTTCTTAGTGAGTGTGACAGCTTCCACATAGCACGGTGGCGTTGCAGAGATCCGCTTTATATATCATCTCATATTAGATGGTATACTAGAGTTACTATCATCTCATGTCTTATAATTCAATCGCACTTGTCTCCGAGCTGCACGCCGTGACGCAGCAAATTGCACTGATCTATTACTCGCTATGAGTCGTGTTGCCATGTCGGTATCCCCTCTCGGCGTATTGAAGGGAGCACCGCTGGTAGAGGGTCGAAACTGGAATTACGTAGAGTAATATGGTCTCCTGGGAATTGCATTCACAACATTACGAGTATGTCGTTTGCCTCCTATGGCATCTGTAACTTCCACGCTCCAAACGGGTTATGTGATGACATGATGAATACTATCATCTGGTTGCAGTCTATCTCATAACCTATCCGTGTAGGCTGTGCATCAGCGAGGACCCAAAGAAACCACATTGCATATGGCGGCGCTGTAAATTTCCAGTGCCCACATTGCGGACCCGCGGGTTAAACAGGTGCTTACGTAGGGTCCACGTGTACGAACCATTACCATATCTAACGACGTATGCCCCTTTTATAGGACATTAGTCCCCTTTGCAGTGCATAAGGGGAGTTTGCGATAACCACGAGTCATATCCGTCACATACAATATCGCAAGTACTTTAAGCACGACCTGGTGTCCAAGCCCATTTAGTCTGAATTCATATGGTGTCGATAAGTTCGAACTGTAACCTTCGCTATATCATGGCTTCAAGTGGCCTTCCAATACCACACTGCACTGAATAAGGGTTACAAGAGGATATGCTGCCTACTTCACTACTTGTCTTTATATATTAATAGCATGTGTATTACCTACCTAGCTAGATGGTGTGGATATCTTGAGTGGCACTCTGACACGACCGTAAGCTCCGATGATAGCCTTCTCGTCCATTAAGTTTCCTTCCCCTTCTTCCTCTCCTCTTGTTGGGCGGAGGCTTCCTTTGGACAGCAGGTAGGACATATGTCATCAGTGCCGGGAAACTTCCTACGAACGTTAGCGTCACCATTAACGATCCTCTCCGAACAGTATAGTGCGGGATTGACGACATCGAGGCTCAGTTGGTTGGTCCAGCATTGGCGACTTCGATCGTACTTAACATGGTTCTTCTTGCATTTCTGGTAGTAAAAGGCGTTATACTTACACATTGTGCTTGACTGGGTGGATTGAGGCCTGATCATGGAGAATGTGCACAATATTTTGCCTGGGAGTTTATATACAACCCTAATAACTTATCTAGATATTGAGTTGAGAACAACCAGAAAACACTACATTGTTGCACATTCTTTGAACTTAGTGCTTGAATACTGTAATGTTCAATAACGGTTGCTGAAAAGCGCCTTTGTACGCAGTGACTTTGCTTATGGAGAGCTAATTTGTATCAAAGACTTTTGGTCCTAAGTTAATGATCTCCCTTTCAAGCAGAGTATGCACTGTCTTTATCTCTGCACCACATGCCGTTACCGTTTGCAAGTGGGACATATTTTTAATCGTTTCCAATTTATTGTAGCGCGCTCCCCTACGGAGGTGTCTCTATCACAACAACCATGGTCTAATACCTCTGGCCTGGAAGGCATGTTATGGCATGAGATATTCAAGGAGTTGACGAGCTGAAGGCCCCTGGTTCGCTGGTCTAATCCGGTTTTGACGAAACAAATAATGAATGACAAGATGTGGCTTGTGGCGGCATGCTTAAAGGGCAAGGGCTAGCAAAAGGATAGGACCGCGGAATATAGTCACTTAACATGCCTAAACTAGCGATGGTTTAACCCGGTACCACGATCATGGGTTATATTTGTATGAACTGGTGTATGTATCTCCGTTAAGCGAAACATTGATAAGAGCTGTGGGACGGAGTACACTCCGAGATAGTTCCATGCCAAAACCTTCTAGACCGAATCTAACTCATTATCACAATACTTTCTACCTCGTTATTTAGATACGCATGCAACCTCCCACCCTGCGCACTCTGGTTAGATGACAGCACATCAAGGCGTCGTCCCACCCCTGAGCTAACAATGTAGATATATACATAAGGTGTGTACTTCTAGATGAATATCTATTATACCGGGGTCAAGGCTTATTTTCAGCGCTTTATATAATACATTTCCAGGCCGCCCTTATATTCTTCTAATGATGATATGCCATTAGAATACTTTTCAAAGGCTTAGTTGATGCTTACTAGAGTTCAAGAATAGTTTCGAAGGTCGTGACCTACCTCCGAACTATGAAGCCCTCCAACACCCCTACCGGATACTAGATATTGTTGAGGCCACTTGTATTTGACCATGTCGACCACTACCTTGCATCCATGCAACCGCCATTCTGAATTGCCCTAGTAGCTGTGGCGCCCCTTAATACTCACAGCCAGGGGCAACTCTACTTCATTGGGACACTCTATGCTCCATTCCTTTGCTTCTATTGGCCCTACCTTTGAATAACAGACAGTGATGAACAGGCCGAACTTTAACCAACAACGTTTTAGTACCGTGGAGTCTCTTCTACGCTGCTCATATAAGGCCATCAAGCAATTAGGTAGCTGCCACTAGAATAAGGGACTGGATCTGGAATTCCCAAGTGCGAACACCCAAGACGTGATTAGTTGCGGACTTGAATATCCCTAACTCTCCCCAAGCCTTCTCTTGCATAGTAGTCCATTGGATAAACACCATTCGCTCCCCAATCTTGCCGCTCCTCAAGCGCCACCAGAGCTTCATATGGGGTAAGCAAAGGTCTCGGGAAGGCATAGCCCCAGTCGATGCTCAATCGAGGACAAGCCACCTGAACCCAGCACTCAACATCGCTCATCATCGCCAGCTTACCAGGGAAAATTTCGCTCAGCAGGAGGTTGACCCAGGGGATACCCATCTGCTTCAGCTTACCCTCGATCAGCGCCATCGTATGCGGGTTGCCCTGCCGGCCGAGAGATCCGAGGATGAGACCCCACTTCTTCGCCCCCTTTGCCGTCCGGATAGCATCTCGCCGAAGGGACTGCATTTCTTCGTGTCCGTACGTCTCGCGTGTTAACTTCCGCGAGTACGGGTCATACCGGTAAGCCGGGATTGCCGGGTTATGGATCATGATGCTTTCGAGATGGAAGCGACCATCACCTAAGTAGAGGATAAGATCAACCTTCTCGGAATCAGGCAGCCGAGGGGAGGTACATCCTAAGATCTCGCCCTTAGAAAGCGGAGAGATCTGCGGTATTAGGACGCTGAAGCCGGCCTTCTCAAGGGCGGATCGGACACCGTGGATGGTGGCATTGAACTGAATTGTGCCGACCATGGCGATGGTCTTGGGCGGTGCGAAATTTCGCTCCAGAGTAGCTAATAGATGTGACGCGTCTATGCTGATGTCGACAAACACGTAGAGCACCTTGATCTTGGTAACATCGACGGGGATGAGACAGCTGTGCGCATAATGGACAAGCAGATCGCATCCAAGCGCCCGTGCCGTGTAGTCATCGATGCAACAGGCACCGTACGTAACATCTCCCATAATTAGCGTTTCGGTGCCAGGGCAGAACTGCGTGAGTATGTCTGAGATGGTGGTAGCGAATAGAAGCAGCCCCTCGGGCATCTGCAGAGCCACCCTTTTCGCACCTGATGACCGGATACGATGTATCGTCTTGTGGATCTCAAAAGAGTAGTTAGCCGGCAGCAGGGCTATCGCGTCATTGATTTCAGCGTTTTCCAAGATCTCAGGTGGAACTTGGTTCAACATCCTCGGCGCCCGCCTCGGTTGCGGTACTGCGATATCATTGAGTATGCGCTTCATTTCGTGATTTAACTGATATGTATCACTTACCCTGCACTGCCCCATTATCCCCAAGGTTATCTGTGCCATTATTCTTCGCCGCCGCGCTGGCAGCCGCTCTTCGCCCGATAAACCTTTTTTTAGGCTGCTTCGGGACAGGAGGTGGTGACTGTGCCTCTTCTATGTCTGCAGCGATACCTAAATCCGTTTGTGCCCTGTCCTCCTCCATGGTCTGGATGGAAAACTGTAAAGAGAAAGGACTCGTGGTAACTAGGGAGTTGCAGTCTGAGTTGAACAGGGGTCGACGAGATCCTACTCGATGCTCGTAATTGATCAATCTAATAGTAGAAGTTGCTCCTGCTGCTATTGCACTCCTGACACCGGAGAAATATCGAGATGGCAAAGTATGGAAAACTTAGCATGAGGGGGACCGACAAATGCATTAGGTCATGTAGTTGAATAGATAGCCTAGGTGCGGCTGCATTATTACCTGAATCACTCCGGTAATTGCATGATACTTCGTTTTATGCGCTTATCGAAGGATTACATCAAAATAACATGCCAAGTCTTCCCCCTTATTTTCATGTGGGCGAAGAAACTCTTCAGAGAATACCAACTTTAGCAACCAAATGAGCTTGATAATTATTAATGCAGCTTGAGCTTCGGCCAGCAGGTAAGTGTCTTCTTATGGCGAAAAGCTGGAGCTACGCATACCAGGAGCAGGCTGATACCGAGTCGCCGGGTAAGCTGCAGGAAGGATTGGAACCAATAAGGGGGTATGGAGATATCAGCAATATCGACCAGTGCGTTATAGAGCGTTTATTTAGAGTACTCTATCTTTCACTACCAGTATTCCTGTGGGACTAAGGGAATTCCTAATATGTAGAATAACAGTCAGTTGCAAGGCCGCAACCTCCTCAAACGATATCCAAAAAAAAAAAAAAAAACCAGAAACAAACTGATGAAATATTCATCCAAAGTAACTCTGCCCTGGTGAATATTTTCCCCCCAAATACAGACGATATATAAGCCACTATTCCTAATCCTCCGGTGTGTTTATTGCTTTCAGTAAAACAGTGATCGTGGAAGCGTCGAGACCAGAGACCTCTGTACGCATATGGGTGCTCCAGAAAGAAGGGCACCCTTGGTTGCAGTTCCTTTTACTGTTCGTATTACGGCGCCCAGTACTGATATAATTAACCTACATGATCGCCTACGGCATCCCGTTGAAAAATGGGAAATTATCTCTTCGAGCCTGTCATGAATATACCCTTATTACATCGCCATTTACTTAGCGGATCTTAGGACACCCAGGTGCAGTATTGTCATAATTTTTGGAACCTTTAGATTTTTGTCTACATTTCCTATACCTAGGCTTGGCTAGTTGCCTGTGACATACACTCTCTTCGGATAGCACAAGAAGGCGGGCCACATGATATCAGGCTGTGCTGAGGATTGATCACTATCCTGGATGCTGGCTCTCGGCTGTATCACTTGTGCTTTTTTCATCACGCTGTTCAGATATCTGAGGATGCGAGGAGGATGTTAAAATGCCCATGCAACGTGTTGCGCTCATTTATTACATTCTGCGGTCCATTTCCACCGTCACAAGATGCCGTCTGATCCTATGAATCCTGCGGTAGCGTCCGATCCGACTCTCAGTATTACAATTTGATGCGGTATTACGCAGGTATTCTTCTAGCGCTTGAAGTCCATCATTAGCTAACCATGTCTCTCGTCGCTTAAGAACAAAAAGATTCTCACCTCGGACGCTATACAAGATAACGCCTCACGGGCGCTTGGTATTTCGACAAACTTAGGACGAGAGACACAGTATTTTGCATGTGGCCTCAGACCAGATCATCACGAAATTAAGTGGCAATAAAATTCGACATTCTATGCGTAGAGATGACCGCCATGTGGAGAGTCATAGACTTGATGTTGAGGCGGCAATGGCTCTGGCCCTTCTGCCCGTGCCTAGAGACTCCGAGTGAGACGAGCACATTCGGCACCCTCGTTATTCTAATAACAAGCGACTTGTCAGACCTGAAGTGCCGAAAAATGTGAGGCCCCACACTATGGCGAGACACGATTAGATCTCATACGACTGCCGAATGAATATAGACCGCGCTGGAGTTTCGTCAGAAAAGGGGCCCGCACAGGTGAAGCCACCAAGCCGAAGTGAACAGGTATCTCTCCGTAACACCGGCAACTCGCGGGGCGGGCCAGTCATGGCTTCGGTCCAGCACGTTCTGTACGATGTACCACGCAGGGGCAGGGAGTCTCTTACACCACGGCAGGAGCATCACTTCGCGGCGACACAGCTCATTCTGCATCCGACATATGCTACCACCGTCATAGTTCACGTACAAACCGGTGAACCGGTGCGCGCAACAAGTCCTCGCGTCGCGCGCCCGCAGCCTCTGCACGGCATTCGACAAAATTGTACAACTCCTATTTCAGCCTCAAGCCTGAGGACGGCGGCGAACTAGCGCTCGGGTGGGCCCTGTTCCCACTCCTGGGAGGCTTCGAGAGGCCGGAGTTGCAGAGCGCGCCGGACCCGTTCGAGAACGCCAGCGGCGAAGGGTTCGGCGCCACGGCTACCCCCTCGCTGCCCCGGCTGCGCAGCGCCCGGCTTTTTGATACGTGCCCGCGAGTATCGTACGCTAAATGCCACGTAGCGCCGCGACGCTGGAGCGGCTCGAGCTCGGCGCGTTGGACGAGCCGCTCATGCCTGGCGGCGTATCTGATGAGCGGGTTTACGATGATGAGAACGATGGTAGCTTCTGGGGCGGGACCGATGCCGGGCCCGTTGTACAACAGTACGCGGCGTGCCCTCGTACTCGGGCTGGACGAGACCCTGGCGTTCCTGCACCTGACGCACCCCACCTATGCAGGCCGTCCGAATGTGGCCCCGATGACTACGGAGGCTACGACGACATCGTATCCCCCGATGCGCCATGGAAGACAGGCTCAGGGACAGGGCGCGGCTTCTGGCGTCAGCCCAGGCGACCGTTAAGACGCTCGTGCTCGAACACTGCGTGGTCGCTGAGAACCAGGAACTGGAAGGTCACGATTCGTACAGCATGACAATGTCGTACGGCTCAGGGCCCGCGGAAGATAGGCCGGTTGGCGCGATCCTCCCCGTGTTCGAGCGAAACCGGTTCCCGATCCGCGGAAACTCTACATGTACGGCATGTTCGTCGACGGACAGGTGCCCGAGGGACTCGCCGCCCCCTGGAGGGGGCCCGGGGTCGAGTGGAAGACTGATGTCGGCTCATGGCACCGCTTCGGCGAATACGAAGGCATGACGGAATGGACGAAGGAGTGGTCTAAGGAGGACGAAGATTAGGGAAACGGGCTCGTCTCGCAGAGACTACTTGTGTCGAGGGACTATTGCGTCGTCCACACCTAAGCCCATGCATCAAGAGGTCTACGATGCATAAGCTTTCCTTCCACCTCTCGGCGTGTCAAGCACTGGACTTCTGAGGAGCCCTTCGATAGCATTCTGGCATTGCAGCTGATATCTGAATAAGCTATCCTCTGTGAAACGAAATATATCCAACGTGTCATGGGTGAACGCCTATATTGTAAACGCATCCTACTGTTATGTATTCGTTTCGAAGCTGTGCAAAATCCAGACGGCATACCTTATCATGTCATCGTCCAGTTTCGAACAATGCATCAGGGCATTAGATCATGAATTACACGTATGACTGACTATAGCGCTACTGACGGTGGTAAAATAGGTACTAGCCAAGACCAACACTAGGACCCCAGCAGCTATCCGCCCACCTCCGCGAGCTTCAGCGCCGGAGACGACGACAGGCGACGGCTGCTGGCCTCCGGTCCCGGAACCCACGCTAGGACTCGACGAATTCGCACCACCCCCGCCACCGGCGCACCCGCCTTCCTACGACGAGGTGGCGGTGGAGGTGGAGTTGATGCTGAAGACGTAGCTGGCCTGGAGGACGTAGGGGTCGCCACCGGGGCCGAAGATCTGCCGGCTCTCGCGTTGCCACTCGGGGTGGTTGATGGCGTCGATCCAGTCCTCGACCTCGAGCACGATGCACCCGTACTTCTCGACAACGGGCTTCAAGTCCGGGTTGTCCGACTGCCCCTGGTTCTCCGACTTGATCGGCCACGACCCGTCCTGCCCGTTGCAGCTGTACACCTGGAACGCGTCCTGGTCCGTGTAGATGTCGAGCTGGATCCCCGACCATGGCGAGTGCACCGTCGCCACGGGTCCCGAAGTCCGCCAGTCGTAGGGGCCGTTCTGCGCGCGGTTGACGAGCCAGCAGTTGTCTGCGAGCTTCGGTTAGTCTCGATGCGTTCTTCATAAGCGCCATGGATACCAACTATCCTGCGCTGAAAAAGAGCTTGGGAAAGGCGTAAAGGATTCGTGGAGCGACTTACCGTATCCGGTGCAGCCGAAACCGCAGTTTCCTTGGGCCTCGGGCTTGTCCAGGTCGGCACCGATCTGCTTAGGCGCTGACCAGAAGTCATTCACGGACCCGCGCTCGTTGGCCAGGATGTCACCGGTGGGGATGAGGATGTTGTCGACGCCGACCCGCTGGCCGCTGTACGGCATATACAGCGTGTGGTTCAGCACGGTGTTGGTCTCGTTGTTGCCGAAGCCGTCGAGGTTCCAGTAGGCGTGGCTGCTGAGCATGATGGGCGTCTTCTGGGTCGTCGCGATAGCGACCATCTTGATGTCCCACGTGTAGTCGTGCACCGTGTAGGTGACGTACGAGATGACCTCACCGGGGAAGCCCTGCTCACCATCGGGGTCGACGATGGAGAACGTGATGCTGTCCTCCGTCTTGGAGACGACGGTGAAGTTGCGGTAGTCCCAGCCGTTGGGCCCGCCGTGCAGGGTGTTGGCGCCCTCGGGGGCCTCCGGCGTCTCGTTCTCGTTCGGTTCGACGTGGTACGTCTCGCCGTCGATCTCGAAGGTGCTGTTCTTGATGCGGTTGGCGTAACGGCCGGGAACGCTGCCCAGATGAGGGTGCACGTCCGGGTCTTCGTAGGCCGTCGCGTTATCCCAGCCGACTATGATGTCCCTCTCAATCCCGTACTGGTCCTTGATCAAGAGCTTCGTGATGGACGCGCCGTAGGGAATGAAGGCGGCTTTGATCCCTTCACTAGCGATCCAGTAGAAGCCATTCTCGTCCGGCGCCTTGATGCCGGTGGCGTTGCTGCTCCCCGTACCTCCCCTTGACTGTGCAGAAGCAGCTGGGAGCAACAGGGCTCCCAATGCGGCAAGGCGAGTACCTATGCGCATGTTGATGTCTCAGCTTATGCCTGGACTAGGAGTTGAGGACAAGGGCGCAGACAAGAGGGGCCCGATGTGACGAACGAGGATACTACTGGCTTATATATATGTACTCTACGTCAACGACTCATTCTTCGCTTCCAGGGACCCGGGCCGGAAAACTTGGAAGAGGTGTGGGCGGGCTGCCAGTCACGTACGTAGCGGGTGCTTGTTTGAGGAAGTGGTCCGGGAATGTGTTATTTATTAAGGCGAGCCCCAAGCTTTTGGGAAACTGGGGTATAGACTCGATATGCAGGCTACTCCACTTCAAAAAAGTTGGGGTAACGACGTAACTAATGGGCCAAGCTTTGGCTTCAATGGAACGTTTAGATTGAATGATACCCTGTGGTGGGACGGTGACGGCTCCTATAGGCTCGTGTGGTTACATGGAAGAACGCTGGTTTCTGCCGGCCCATGTGAGTTCCTGGATTAGGCTACGTTGGTCTCGAGACTCTCTGCAGCTTTATATACATCCAAGTAGCTTTGATACTGTATTAGATCAAGTGCAGAGCAGGTACATCGCCATGATCCGGAAGCTTGAGCCAGGAAGATTGGGCTCACAAGCAAACTGGAAATGCCTACTATGACGGATGGAGTGTACGCAGCAAACAGGTTACAACGTCGGCTCTGCAACCGTGGATGAGTTCACCGGGTCGAGCGGATTTGCGGGAAACAAGATCAGTGAAAAATGCCTGACATTCCTACCCAGATGGTTAGGTTACCGATTCTGTCATCGTTGGAACTGCTTGAGAGTCACGCAGTGCTGATGAGAGGGTGTATTTTCTCCGTCTTCGAGAGCAATTGAACATCGTCTCTACGTCATTCGGAGCTCTGATTCGTTAGTAGTGAGTGCAGAGGACCTGCTACATGACGTGCTTTAAACAAACCTGCAGATCACCACTGCAAACCCCAGCCTCCCTTCAGCTCATCATGTGCCTTGCAGCATTTCTTCCCCTCTCCTGTCACCTACGTTGCGCCACATAATTCCCAGAGCTCCTCGTCAGTTATTAGTGGCTCGTTATGGGCACATCAGACGGGGAGTCTGCGGATCGGATGCAAGCTCGAGTTTTGCTAAATCGATACCTTAAGATGAGGCACTTGAACTGTTCACGCAATGACCACAATGAATAAGGAATTTAACATGTAGTCAGATTAAAAGAGGTATGTGGTGCTAGAGACAACTGCCATGCCTCAGTACGGTCAATTGGTGCGGCTAGACAGTGGCTTTTGACCGCGCCGGCAGGTTCCTCCAAGCTTTCCTCCAGTGCGGGGTATGGCTGCTGTGGACTGCCGCCTCAACTGTTCTACCGCTATTTCCTCTCGGTTTCCCCCAAATTCCTCGCCTCCCAATGGGTTTTCTCCCAGGGGGAATTGCTGCTCGAGATCGCATGATGAGGCTTAACTTACTACCCGGTAGGCCTATGTAACAGAAGCTTTTATTCTTATTTCCCATCCCCGTCTTCAGGCGGTTGGACCGTGACTGCTGGATCTACCCAGGTGTCGAGGACGGTGTGGCACGCTTCAAATCAATCGACCTGTGTAGACAATCTCAACATCATTTGTGGGTTATACTTAGGTATGTACGAAGTATCCGCCAGAACCAGCATGCAGGCTGGCGTAAGGCATGTAAGCAGAGGAGACGGGACCACCTTACTTTGTATATACACACGGCGGGTTATTTACGGCCGGTGATTTCGCCGAGACGAGTCCCGGGGGGGGGGGGGGGGGGGGGGGG
>QJNS01000041.1:108236-256084 GCA_004154925.1 Monosporascus cannonballus
CCCCCGCGCGAAGATAGGAAGCCTTTCGATCACCTCGAGCTTCGAGAACCTGGCCTGCTCTCTCGGTGCCATCAGGGAGAGTCAGGGTGACAATTTCATTGTACCGAGGGTACTTGACATTATCCAAGATGACTAGAGGTCCGTTGACACCCCCGATGGTGTTGTACCGGATTCGAGGTACGATGGAATACGACGAGGACTCGCGTGGGTCCATCGTGGTCGCTAAACGGTGGTCGACAGAGAGGATATTAACTCAGAGACTGAAGGACTACCTAGCCAGCTGCGCGTACGGGTCTGAGTGTCGGGATGTGGCACTCTAGCTAGGATAGGATGCGTAGAGATATTCGGTGATGTTAGCAACTTGCCGATTGCCCTTTGAGCTCCAGCCACATGCACCCTGACGTTTGACTAGTGTCGGTGACGTTAAGCTCCTGCCAACTGGTGCAGCGCGAGCATTGACAGGGACGCCAAGTGCCCTCGGACTGTAACAGCTGCCACCTCACCCCCGTCTTAATACTTATTGTAAGTACCTAATTCACCGAAACCCGAACTTCGTCAACGCTTTTGTATCCAGAATAGCGGCACCCGACGGATTCGGACAGGTTCAACTTTCATTAGGATCCCGGGCAAAGCAGACGTATCCTCCGCTCTCCGCTCCGGAGCTGGCGGCATCGCGGATATCGTTGTACCTGCAGTAACATCGCTCGCTGCATGGCTACGTACGATTCAATGACCGTTACACGGCTGTGTATGCTATGCCCCGACTGAAGTCTAGGACGGAGAGTGACTATGCATATTTTGGGACCGTGCATAAAAGTGAGAAGGGGGCCGAGTCATGGCTTTCACAGCTTTCATGCAACACCCGGCCACGGGCCACACACGCGTCTCTAAGTCGTACCTCCTTTTCCAGGGGAGTCTTGAGGGGCTGATGTAGATGTTCTCACCGCACGTTGCGGCTTTGCTCAATTCCACCGCCTCTCTGGACCAATCCGATGAGATCGTATGCCATAGCATGTGTGGCAGAAGCACCGCGCGGGGATGCGCCTTAATCGACATGCCGGCCTCTCCGCTTCTACCTGTATGAGCAACGAACGATGCTCGGCTTCTGTCGGGGTCCGTACTGGTGATTCACTTCGCTGCTAATCAGATACATGGTTCATTGAAGCGCAAGTGAGTGCCCGCCCAACCATGTTACAGTTGTTCCTTCCAATACGTATCCTAGGCTCTATTGAACACTTCACGCTATTTGGTCTTCATGTCCAACGACGAACCAACGGGCTTGGCACAGGGATAGGCAAAGACGTCTCAGGAGTAAAGAAATCAGTTGAAAGCGAATATTGGATTGATATTGACGTGTAACAAGATGGGGTAGACGAGCGGGGCGCCAACAAGCACCTCCGATGCCTTGAGTAGGCCCCCTATTCTCGATAGGTATATGTGAAATATAGGAACGGAACCACCTCAGAGAATTTCTTCCGACATCGTTCATTCTATATGCCAAAAAGGAATGCTCTAGGTGACGGTGGTCTTCCGAAGTATGGGGCAACCACGGGCAGATGGCACCTGCCCAAACCCATGGACACATTACGCTCTATTGCACCTTCTTCGTGTATGATTCCCCTACGGATTCTGCGTGCCTAAGTGCCCATCTCTACCTGCCCTTGATTTCATCTCTTCTTCTCTCCTTCATATCATACATCCGCCCTCCACTACCAACCGCCATGGACCAAGAGGGCGGTCCTTACACCTCCGAACGAATCCTATCCCCCATCCAGCCACACACCAACAATCCAAGCCATAACCCGAGTCCGGCCGAGCAAAATGCCTACTCACACTCAATTCCCCTTCACGAAACTCCCGAAAGAGCTGCGGCTTTGCGTTTGGGAGCACTTCGAGAGCGGATCCGGGCGTCGTCTCGTCGTCCTTGATGACAGGAGTCTCCGCATCCGCCCTACTTTCAACCTTATTTCCCCACTCTTCTCGACCACCAGTAAGCGTCGTGCTGTAGCCAAGTCAATGCACCCCGTTCGCCTGTCTGTATTCAGAGATGATGTTCTGGTGGATATTACTGGCGAAGTATATGAGAATGAGTACGACACCCGTAAGGACCTAGAGTGGAGAGCCACCGAGAAGATCGAGAACTCGTGCCAAGGGGCTCTCTACATCGACCCCAAATCCGATATCTTTGTTCTTGGCTTCGAGCGGTGGATGGTTGAGGAATACTATGAACACGAAGTCTGCGACGAGAGCCCCTTGCTTTGGGAGGTAGGAATACCAGAAGGTTGGGAGGATGCCTTCTTATTCACTCACTATCCCTGTTTCACACAATCGTTTGCCCCACACCTATCGGGAGGGTTTGAGAACCTTATGGAGGTTGAACTCTTTTTCTGGTGCAGCCTCCCGAGCGCGTATTCCTGCTGCCATCAATGGGTCCCCGAAGGTCCCTATACAATAACGAAGTTAGGCGAACATCTGCTAGATGCCCGCGATGGTCGTACCGAGGTTGTCAAACATTGGGGATTGTCCTACAAAATATTTCCCCGAAGTCAAGTCGAGGAGAAGTAGCTATAGGTTTTGGTCGATCTGTGAGGTGACGTTAGTCGCTGGAAATGCTTTAGCGATGGTGATTACTTGGCTTGAGGACGGAAATACTTAGGACAACTTTCATCACAGCTTAACACCACTTCCAACCAGTGTGCGTAGAGCTCATAAGAAATGCACCTCGCATGATAAAATCATAGAGCCTGTTCACTAAATAGCAGTCCCGTCTTCACTATATGAATCGACCTCCCTACAAGGCCCGCATATATCCTATACCTCAGAAAGCCGCCCGTATCTACTCCCACTCTGGTTGGCCCCCGCTGAGGAGGTCTCATCTACCATAACTGAGCCTCCCGTATTCCACGTAGCTAATGGATAACAAAAGACAAAGCAGTTGAACCGACTGGAGGCTAAACCCCGTTCCAAAAGTCCCAGTAGGTGACGGCCAACTATAAAAGCCATAGAAATTCTGAAGCATCTCAAAGTTGCTCTCCTCGGCATGGCATTTCTTTTCTCCTTTGCACACAGGAATCATCGATGTCCAATAACAATGTCGGTTGTGCGGTGTCATTCCAGCCTAGGGTTTCAGAAAGCAGTCGTCTTTTGCATAGGGGTTGGGGAATGGTACGGGCTCGAAGAGCAGCGAGTGCATGAGCCACTCGATGTGAATTTCCGTCTCCCGCCAGTGCACAGCGCCGGTATCGTACTGGTGGCGTCTCTCGAACCAATATTCCGCGCCCCTGGACAGGGCTTTGTCTTTGACGTACTGCAAAAGGCCCACCAGATCCGGGCGGTCCTCCTCGTCGACCGCCATGCACTCGCAGATCTTGTCTCGCAGGTCGGGGTCCAGGTACGGGAACGGGTTCCTCCCCTCGTCGTCGGGCAGGATGGCCGACGCGTCGGTGTCGTAGTAGTATTCCTCCTCGCCGGATATCCTGGAGTAGCTTCGACTGGGACCATCGGGGGATGCTGGATAAGTCTCCAGGAGGATGATATTTATCATGATCTGTATATCGCATTTTAGTTCGCAACCAAGGCCGTCGCGAGAGAGAATAACCTACCTGTCCGATGTCCCGCAGATTCGTTGGCACGCCGTTCATCTCCGGGGCACTATCTCCATCAGCTCATCATGTATTCCACTTAATCCTACGGCTGCGAATTCTTGGGTAATAAACACACCCTGAATGAGTACGGAAGCGCTTGTCTAAGCCAAAGTCTATGACCTTCAGGATGGGTGCAATAGCATGTTCCGGCTCGGTAGGAATGAAATTCCCCAGCATGACTATGGGCGGTCAGTATTTCTCTTTCTGAAGCGTGCATTGCCACTGACCGTTTTCGATGGTTAGGTCCGTATGCGTAAAGTCTCCCGGCTCTTCGTCCCGCCTAGGCTCTTCCAACACAGGCTCTCCGCCGGGATTATCAAGCCGGTTTGGCCAGGCCATGCCAACGCAGGCACGCACAACTACGTGGAGAGGCAGTCAGCGGCGGAGTGAACGAGAAACCATTTATTAGCAACGCATTCGAAGACTTATGCGCGACCTACGGCAGAAGAAGAACCGCCAGAGCACGCGGTTTGGAATCGAGCGACAGAGCATGAGGCCCAGGTCGCGGGCCTTCCCGGCCCTGTCGATGAAGTCTGACAGGACCCCGTTCTCTATGAACTCCATGATCATGAACGGCTTCGGATACGCTATGGTGGACTGGCCGGAGGAGGCCGACCCTCCGCTCAGTATCGCGCTGAGGGGCCCGGATCCCTCGCTCCTGGAACTCTCCTCGCCGCTGCTCAGGGTCATGTCGCTAAAGGCCCCAACCAGGTCGAGCGGCACGGCCCTCTGGAGGGGGTTGTTCGATATCGTCCTCGTCTGCACGATGTGCTTCCCGCCCTGGATTTGCTGGACAGATTTTAGATCGGGATCCCGCGGAGGACGGGGCTGGAGTGGGAAGACTGCCAGCTTAGCTTACCTTCAGCCTCTCGATCTCGACTAGCAGCGCGGCGCTCTCGCCTCCTACGGCCCTTTTAATGACGAGTTTCCTCTCTTTCCCGTCCGGAAGGAACTCCTTAATGGCGGAACACAGCCCATAGCCTCCCGAGCCAGCCGCGCCTATCCATTCGAATCTAGTGGGCTCCTGGTCAAAGTAGGTCCTTATCTGTTCCCGCTTCCTGGCGTATTGGTCAGAATTCATATTAAATGAGCAGCGTTCTCAAACCGCTTCAGAGCACGGCACAATAAGGCGATCATAGAGAAAGCCACATTTTTCCGTCAGGAATCGAAGGGCAACCGCCATTGTTCAACGATAGGATTACTTAGAGCCTTTGTAGAGGCTTGACTCGTTAGCACACAAAGCGCATTCCGCGTAACAATTTACAACGAGTCCCCATTTCCGGCGTAATAATAGAAAAGGTACATGGTCCCTAGCTTAAACAAAGCCGGCTGCATGAAGGAAGCCATCGCGGGTCACACTACACCAGACACGCACGGCTCGACTTGCCCGCAATGGCCACGTTTTCTATACTGTAACAGTAGAAGCCCCTAATGCGACTTTAGTATGCTCTGGATTCGTCCGATTTCTGCGACGATAGGGGGACGTTTTGTTTGCGTGGGTAATGTGAGAAAATAGGGGGGTGAACACTTATATGCAATAACTAGGTAGTGTACTTAATTAAAAGGCGGAGGATGCATTTACAAGGGATTAAGGCGGGGTATACGGGGCATACGAGACGAGCACGTGACATTTCGGATGACTTCATAGGTATTCGCGGCTCCCTAAGCCGCCGACCCCATGCCGGCTAAAACCCGCGCCGCCTCGCACCGTTCCGCCCCAGTGACGGCAACAAACTGCATAACAGCGCACGCAAACCCGGCATTGGCCTCCGGGGGTCGTTACCAGCTTATCTAAACCACACCCGCGCGCGATCGCGATGAATCTAAAATGGCTTCTCTACGCCCAATGATCCGCTCGGCCCGCTGGCGAGCAGCATGCCCCGCAGCTGCAGCTTCAGCTTCTCCCCTCCGACGTTTCGCGACGGCGTCGGACTTCAGAAACCCCACGGCCGCGGCTTCGCAACGACGCCCCGATAACCATGTGAGAATCGTGGAAGTCGGGCCGCGCGACGGCCTGCAGAACGAGAAGATATCCGTTCCCTTGTCCACCAAGATCGAGTTGATCGAGCGACTGGCCAAGACGGGCGTCTCTTGTATAGAGGGCGGTTCTTTCGTGTCACCGAAATGGGTACCGCAAGTACGTCTACATAGTCTCCGAATGCGGATAGATGGACGGACGGACGGACGGATTCCTATGGGGGCTGTTCTGGACTCTGACTAACAGTTTTTCAATCGGATAGATGGACAACTCGAGCGAGGTCCTTGGGCACATCCTGACGCACAAGATCTCGTCCCCGAACCCCGTCACCTACTCCTTCCTCGCGCCGAACGCGAAAGGCGCGGCCAACGCCATGGCCCTGCTGGAGAAGCACCCGGGCGCCTACCTGACGCAGGCCGAATCGCTCTTGGGGCCGTCGTCGTCGTCGTCGTCGTTATCGGAGGACGCCGGCAGCCCGGGGAAGCCGGCGCTGGAGCTGGCCGTCTTCGCGGCGGCGACGGAGAGCTTCTCGCGGCGGAACCTGAACTGCGACATCGCGACGTCGCTCGAGCGGTTCCGCGAGGTGATCCAGGGCGCGAAGCGGGCCGGGGTCCGCGCGCGCGCCTACGTCTCGGTGGTGCTGGGGTGCCCGTTCGAGGGCTACGACGTCGACCCGCACCGCGTGGCCGAGATCGCCACCTCTCTGCTCGAGATGGGCGCCGACGAGATCTCGCTGGGCGACACCACGGGCATGGGCACCGCGCCGCGCACCCAGGAGCTGCTGCGCTGCGTCGCCGCCGCCGGCGTCCGCACCGAGGACGTCGCCATGCACTTCCACGACACGTACGGCCAGGCGCTCGTCAACACGGCCGTCGCCCTCGAGCGCGGCGTCCGCACCTTCGACAGCGCCGTCGGCGGCCTCGGCGGCTGCCCCTACAGCCCCGGCGCCACCGGCAACGTGGCCACCGAGGACATGGTGTACTTCATGGAGACCCTGGGCATGGACACGGGCATCGACCTCGACGCCATGGCGGATATCGGGAGCTGGATCACCGGGGAGCTGGGGAAGCCGCACGATTCCGCTGTCGGGAAGGCGGTGCTGGGCGCTCGGAAGCGTGCGGAAGCTGCTTCGCCTTGAGTAAAATGGCGGTTGTGTTTTATATATCTGCTTAACATTTTAACTAAGCACAATAAGGCCAGCGAGACAGTTGAACCACTGTTTCTTTCGCGGTATACGTGGCGTTGTCTGTTCTCAGCATATGATAAGTCATGTATGTACCTATGTATCTTGTCCGTCTGATTCACGGTCCTAGGTGAGAAAACCAAGTACTCCGTACACCACACGCCATATATTGTACACTCCATGTTCTATCTATGCAGGTAACTTATCAGTGCTATGCTATCGACATGAGTCCAATCGTCATCTCGTCATATGTATGCGAACACGCGCGTATCCGCGCAAGCAAACGGCTCGCGCTCCCGGCTGTAAAAGTAGCCGAATTAACAACCTGCCTGCCCCAACCCACTAAGCAGCACCGGCCCGGGCCCTGCCTACACACTCCATTAGGACACGACACAGCCACAGTAAAATACGGCACGCGACGGATCATCCCCCGAACCTCCTGCGGGACGTATTCGCCTGCTAGCCGAACCTGATCCCGGCGCTCGGATCCCAGGTGCCACCGCTGGGACCGCTTCTAGCGACAGTGGGGGTCTGCTTATTGACTCCGCCGGGAACGCCGGGAACGCCGGGACTCGGGGTCGCGCCGCCTATCGTCTGCTGTCCGTTGGCGCCACCAACACCGCCGCCCGGCGAGGCCGCGAACCGGATGCCCATCTCCGGATTCCACATGGTCTGCATGGGATTAGCGCGGGGCTGCTGCGGCTGCGGCTGGGCGACGGCCTCCCCAGCCCACGACTGGATTTGCGCCTGAGGGGTCTGCTGATGCTGTTGCTGCTGCGGTTGGGCCTGCGGCTGCTGCGGAGCGGCTAGACTGAGGTTCTTGAGGGGCGGCATAGAGAGCTCGTCCTCGAGGGCGCGGGCCTCGTGCCGGCGCGCAGCGGCGAAGGACCGCGCGTTGTCACGGAAGCCGCCGACGATGCGGCTGAGGTCATTGTAGAACTTGCGCCCGACCTCGACATTGCTGACGAGCTCCTTGTACTTGAGGTAGGCGTTCTCGAGACGTTGCAGCGCCTGCTCGCGCTCCCGGTTGCCCCCGCCCGCCACCCGCTTCTGCCCCTCGAACTCGCGGTGCGCCCGCGCCAGCTCGGCCGCCAGTCGCTCCTGTTCCTGCGCCTCCTTGTGCACGAGCTCGAGCTCCGGCTCGTACAAGCTGTCGAGCCGCTTCTCGAAGAAGGCCTCGAAGTGCGCTGGCACGAGGGTCGTGCCTACCGTGTTGCTGCGCTCCAGGCGCGCCGCCTCTGCGAGTATGTCGGACTTGATGTCATCGCTGCGGGCCTTCTCCCGGAGGGTATCTGCCTTCCGACGCCGGCGGCTCTCGAGACGTGTGACATCGCGATAAGCACTTCTCAGCCGATTGATAGCCGGCTTGAGGGCCTCGGGGATTTCCGTGCGCCGCGAAGATGGCACGAAGTCCATGATGCCCCTATCGGGGCCGGCAAGGACGGCAAGTATCGGTTCGATGCTGTAGAACTTTTCACGAACAACCCCGTCGCTACTGGCGCTGTTCGCAAACCAGCCCTCGGCCTCGGCGACCTGGTTCCAAAGCTTCGCCCCTTGGCTGGGCTCGGCTCGGCTCTCTAGGCGTGTCCACCGATCTGTCCCGAATTTCCTCCGAAGCCGCATATCTTCCTCCTCTTCTGCTTGGAGAAGCTCCCTGCCCTCTTCAAAAACGGCTATGTCAGCGGCGCGTAGCTTGTCAATATCGGCGAAACACCTCCGTAGCTTGTGTATGGCATCCGCTTGACGGATCTCTTCCGCGTGCTGTACGAGGGTGCCTGGGAGCCCCAATGGCTTCTCAAAGGCCTGTATTGACCCGGGTAGGTTGAGGGACGAGAGGATCTCGTGTATCCTCTCGTTCAGACTCTCAAGCTCGCCAATAATGTTCTGGTTGACAAGGCGGTCTCTCCTTTCTTCGTAGATAGACACGGCAATGTGGACAGAGTAGGGAACGAGCTTCGTAAAGAGAGCAGGGCCAAATTCGCCTTTCTCCCCGAGGTAGTCGAGCGGCTTTGCGACTTGGGCTGGTACCCGTGGAGCTGCCATAGTAGCCCGGTCGAGTTTCTTCAACTCAGATTTAGACGGTTCAGGGTCTGTGTTTGTCAGCCCTCCTCACTCTCCAGAAAGTCATCCGGCAAGAGGGATTTCCACATACTGAGGTAGATCTTGTCATTATCCCTCTCTGCTCGCTTGAGATCTTCTTCAACTTTCCGTTTTAGCTCATTTAAATCAGCCACTACGGCCTTGTTCAGATATCCGCCCCTGTTCTCCTTAAGCCCTTCGTTGACGCACGAGACAGCATCGCGTAATCGCGCAACCTCTTCGCCGTACTTGCGCTTCTCTAAGCAGTCGCACGCAGCCCTGTACTGAGCCGCAGCGGCGAAGTGGTGGTGCTTCGCGCTCATATGATGTATCCAGCTACTACTGATGGCCTCGGACCGCATCGCCGCCTCGCCGGCCAGGTTGTAGAAGTCCGAGACCTTGGCAGCCAGTTTCGCGATCGAGGCGTCCTTGTAGCCGTCCATAACGGCCTTGTGCCAATAACACTCCTGACCCTGCGCCAGCTGGAGCTGTATTAGGGACTCGAGGCTCTGCTCGTCCATGTCCTCGGGCGGCGTGGTCCGTAGCTCGGGTATCACTTGGGTTTTCAGGTGTTGTAGGACGCCCGCGGCCTGGCTGAAGTAACTAGCCGCCGTCTTCAGGCCGTCGGTATCGCTGCGGTTGCTGGCGATGGCTAACTGCGAGTATAAAACGGCGAGGTTATAAAGGATATTCGCAAGCTCGAACTGCAGATTGTTGTGTACTATTGGCCGTTCGGTATTGTAGCCCAACGAGGGATACCAGGTGAAGTCGGCGCCAATCTGTCACGAGCACGTACTACTGTCAGGCCCCTAAATGACAAACACAGGATGTCTTCTTTATTTGAGAATGGGCGAGAGCATCACGCACATCGATAGGGAATTTCCCACTCATCCACACCAGATGCGCGGCATAGGCCTGCAGCTCCCTGATGCCACTCGGATGTGCCTCCCGCACGTTGACGGCGTTGCGCCTCAGGTTATCGACGGTCTCCAAGTCATGACGGAACATATCCGGGTGCTGGTCATACTTGGTCGAGATGTATTTTCGCACGGCTGACGATAGCGACAGTTGGGTTCCCTTGCGGAAAGGCACCGCGAGGATGTGAGTTGCCATGGCGGGGTAGCGATAGGATGGGAATATTGCGCGTTCAGAGGTGAGGTGAGCTGGAGTAAAGATTCAAGGGCTGTGATTAATGTGTCCGGCGTCTTCCAGTGCCAACGTCTGGTCTATTCATGTCCCGGCGTACATGTTGTGCCGCCTGCTTTGCTGCATTAATGGGTTAGGAAAGTAAGAGAGTCGCAGAGTAAATACAGCACTTTAACCCTAAACAGGCCAATGACTTCATCTCTCAACCAGCAGTTCGCCTTACAGCGATTTCCCCAGGTTATGCATCGACTATTTTAGTGAATAAAACCCTATAAATGCATAGTCCTCTCAATATCAGCAATTTTATCCGACTGACTTATTCAGCCACATACTACCCGCAAGCATGGTGAACATGCCGTCGATAGGGGTGGTAATTTACATTGGACGTCCTACATAACGTACCTACTCAAAGGTCGGCGTTCTCCCAGGTAGGTACCATTTATTTCTCAGCTTTCCCGGTGGTATTGGACGTACCATGGGATACCCCGGCAAGTAATTTTCTATGCCCTCCTTTGTCCATTTCCAATAAATACCTACGTACATCGCTGTGTATATGCATGGGAAGCTCAGAGAAATCATTTATATGGAATCTAAGAATTCGCTGTACACAGTACGGTACGCAGGTAGCCTTGTACCAGCCCTCTATTGCGGGGTATAAATAGGCGCAATAATACAAGATTTGTCCGCCCATTCCTTAAGCAGACTTATGCCGATGTTGTTCCTATACGGGGGTTTACGAAGGAAGTGGACGAAGGCTATCATGGCGCCTTATTTCCCCCCCTTAGGACCTGACATTTTTAAATGGGAGAGTAACTTAATGGACAGTATACGGTCCGTACGAGACCTAGCAATGCCCTAAAGCCCTTGTTAGCCACCTTGTCGTCGGCCTTGTTGCCCGTCGACTACCTCGCTAACCGACCACCTGGTTGACGATTTTGATCCAGAAGCCTTGGAAGCCCTGGCTGACCTGATCATCGACTTAACCGTCGGCCGAAAAGAGGAGCGCCCGCCACCCTAGATTGATGGGGGGTGCGGGGGAGGAGAACGCAGCCGTCGATCTGGCTAACCGTCGATCTAAGGAAAAGGAAGGGGGGGGGGGAGCGCCGGAGGCGGAGCGAAGAACAATGTCATGGCGGCGGCCCCTAGCATTTCAACTACGGCGACAAAAGGTTAGGAAGCTTCTCGCAAATATAGTTCCAATGACAAACAGATATAAGTAGTGCAGATGCGTAGGAAGCGTTTATCTCGCTAGTGAGGATTCAACGTTCGTGTTGAAAAGCCGCAACGTTACTTTGCGGCACAGCCCTATCCTCACCTCGCGCATCGGTCCGCGCTCCTTCCCGGACCCTTAGGGTTGCCGCCGACCTCAGCCAACGTGGGCCGGAGGCGGGGGAGCCCTTGTCGAGATTCCGATCTAAGATATGCTACATATTCACTGACCAGTATAGTTAAGCAAAATACATGCGGCCCGCTTCAAGTTGATGTTGATATATAATACATAAACCAGAGTCTCCGGAATCGCTCAGCTATGTGCAATGGATGCTGCTAGCCATCGGACGGACAAGCATTGCCATGTTGTTATGATTAGGCTATGCCGCTATACCCTCTTTGTCAACCTCAAGCCCAGCCCAGGGGGACGCTATTTTAAGCTCTCACTCCTTAGGACTAGATAGCCGCCACCCCACAGGAGTACCGGCATAGGAGCGGGTTGGGTGGAGCTCTTGTCTAACTACGGCGAATTTGATCTATCTACGAGTAAGTCAAGAACTCGACATAAAATTCGCCTACGGAGCACCGAAATTGCTGGTTTCTAAAGACGACTAAGCAAAACACAAAGCGCGATGCCTCGGTACGAGGTGTTGCGCGTAGGCTTCAACGCCTGCCCAGCCTATCTTGGTAGGAGCCAAGGCGGCAGCGAAGCTTAGCTATCTTAGCCACTGAGGTAGACCTGCAGCCGTGACTTGCAGGGTGGCGTAGGTACCATGCCCGGAGCAAAGGAAGCATACTCGCCCAGCCGCGTAGGTGATTATTTGCGGATAATTTCGAGAGCCTGTGTCGTCTGGTTTGCGCCGTATTGGCGGGCATCGATGTTTGGGCACCCTGGGCAATTACTCGGCTTCATATCGCCTACCTTCTTATTACATTAGGTTTTGCGCGCCGACTCGCATCGCAGCGTGTAACAAATCCCTAATAAGGCTATTTTCTATGTCCATCAGGAACCAGGGGGAGGCGAGCGTGGGGCGGGACGGATAAATAAAAGTGGTCGCTCCGTGAGAGCCTCAATGGCATATGTCGAGAAGGCTGAGGGAGACGCTCGTATAGTGTGGGGCATCTAAAGATTTGCTTGTTTATAGTCGGAAAGAAGCAAAGATAGGGGCCCGATCAGCCCCTAAACCTTATCAAAATCCCGGCCGCTAATCGCCCGAAACGCGGAGCTTGCTATAGTTTTGGCCCGGACAGGACATGATCTGAGGATGTTCCCTTCGGAGCGCGCCGGACAGGCAGTCGCCCGTATTATACCCAGTCGCTGCGCTGGCCGGTAGGCCCCGTCTGGGGTATTACGTACTGAAAATAGTCCTGCCGACATACCCAGACAAGATCGCCCAAGGGCGTGTGGGTAAAGCCAATGTCGATCTGAGGGGTCGTTCTCGCAGGATCATGAGAATTTCCCGGCGCTTGCGCTGCAGAACTACGGTTGTTGTGACACGTCGTAGGTGAGTTATTATTAACCCGCATTGTGTATCGTATTCGATACGGCTATGACTTTCGCCCTGGGAGATGTTACGGATAGAAATCTGGACAGCCCTTGACCCGCTCTGTCAAGTGACTCTCTCGCACCAGGAGGTCAGGGTTCTTCCGCTGAGCAACCGCCTTCCGCAGTCAGTAACACAGGCCGCGCACCTTTGCTGCCTCGTTGACCGCAAGAGGCTGAGATCTTCGCCACTTCTCGCATCTGACAGAGGTACTTGCCAGAACTCGGTTTGCGGCGCCGCTGTTGCAGCTGAACCTAGGAGATAAGGGAGAGAGCCGGGCAGGGGTTGGCGCTGGCATAGTTGGCGAACGTCACATGCGATGAGCCTTCATGGATTGTGGCATTCGAAGGCGAAATCTACCGGCTCGCGCATTACGCGTTCAGAGCAGGTTGAATAGATGAAGCTCTATAAGCCTGGATGCTAATCATATCATGGTATCCAATCGAACGGCCCCTATTGCCAGTCGGCCTATAGCTTACGGAGCGCAATCTATATGTTTCAATGTCGCAACCATCGTGCAATCAGCGGCGGCTGTTTGGCAAGCGGTAGATAGAAGTTTGGTCAGACTGCTATGCGCCCACTGAAGGGTTGTTGATAAGAAGGAAATAGTTCCCGATAAGGAAGGACGCCTACTGGACATCATGCGGCCGCCGTAGATTGACGTCGATCTCAGCTTGGCACCCATCGTGGCTAAGTTCCGGCCGACTGTTTATTGGCCGTATCGAACCTCTAACAACTGATCCGCTAATTTCCGGGCCGCTTCACGAGACCCAACGCTCCAGAGACCACTTCACAAGCCGCCTTCAGCGCCGCCGGCACAGTTCACAGGACCAAGGCATATGCGGCCACCGCGGGCTCTAGCAGAGGCAGTTGACCAATACGAGCGCTGACACGATAAGTGAGCATGAAAAGGGGCCATTCACCTGGACGAATAGATATGTTTATCCGAAGAAAGCGGGACGATAACCCCATGGCCTGAGGTTTCACTAAGATCGGCATTTGAGATGCAGGTAGTTATATGTCCGGGCTACCGACAAGGGAGAGCTCCCGTAACGACTCAAACCCATGCGAAGTAGTCCCCTATTCCCCTCGGAGCTCCAACCTCACAACTGGTCACTGCCTCGCATGTCCCTACTATATGCCAGTTTCGTACCTGCCGAATAGGGGATATGCGAGTGATAGGTGATCGGCGAACTGCTAGAGCCGGAAAGGTGAGCCTCGTGCCAAGGGTCCAACATGATTACACACCGCGTGCTCGAGGAGCGGCGGGAGACGATAAATAGGCCGTGATGCCTCTCCCGTCGGATAGAGTTTCTTCTCCTCCCATCCCATCCCATCATCAGTCAGTCAAGAAGTCCATCGCTTCGAAGCCAGCAGCCTCCCGTCCGGTCCAGTCCAGTATCTGTCATCGCTCTTTAACATATATACCTTCAAAATGCGTTCCGCAACTCTCCTCGCTCTTTTGCCTCTGGCCATGGCGGCCCCCGGGGGTGTCAAGCGTGACAGCCCGGCTCCCCTGGTCAAGCCCCGCGGCGTCGAGCTCGTCGAGGGCAAGTACATCGTCAAGATGAAGAACACCGTCAGCGCCGCCTCGGTCGACAGCGCTGTCGCCTCCGTCGCCGCTGATGCCGACTACGTCTACAAGAGCGGGAAGTTCCAGGGTTTCGCTTCCAGCCTGACCGATGCCGAGGTTGAGGCTCTGCAGAAGGACCCCAACGTAAGTCTGCTCCGCGTTGGGATTCCGGGCCAGGAGACGGAGCTGATTCTGACTAACGGTAACTAGGTCGAGTTCATTGAGCACGATGCCATCGTCAAGGCGTTCGCGACTCAGGAGAATGCCACGTGGGGCCTCGCCCGTCTGTCCAACACCAAGCCCGGCAGCACCACCTACACTTACGACGACAGCGCGGGCGAGGGTACCTGCGCCTACGTCATCGACACCGGTATCGACGTCGACCACCCCGATTTCGAGGGCCGCGCTGAGTGGCTCGAGAACTTTGCCGACCAGAGCAACGCTGACGGCCAGGGCCACGGCACCCACGTCGCCGGCACTATCGGCTCGGCCACCTACGGTGTCGCCAAGAAGACCAAGCTCTTCGCCGTCAAGGTCCTCGACGATAGCGGACAAGGCACCACCTCCGGCGTCATCGCCGGTATGGACTTCGTCGTCTCCGACGCCGGGAGCCAAGCCTGCCCCAACGGCGTCGTCGTCAACATGTCGCTCGGTGGCGGCCTCTCTACGTCCATCAACTCGGCGGCTGCCTCTATCGTCGACGCAGGCCACTTCCTCGCCGTCGCCTCCGGCAACGATGGCGCTGACGCTAGCGGGTATTCTCCTGCCTCCGAGGAGTCTGCCTGCACGGTCGGTGCCACCGAAGAGAACGACACCCTCGCCACCTACTCTAACACGGGCTCCGTCGTTGATATCCTCGCCCCCGGCAGCGACATCACCTCCACCTGGCCCGGTGGCGACACTAACACCATCTCTGGTACTTCCATGGCCAGCCCCCATATTGCCGGTCTTGCTGCCTACCTCCTCGGCCTGGGCGGTGTCCCCACTGAGCCCACCCAGCTCTGCGCCTACATCGCGGAGAGTGCCCTGACCGACGTCATTTCCGGCGTCCCGCGTGGCACCGTCAACGCCCTCGCCAACAACGGCGTTGCTTAAAATCTGTATAGCTTCTGACTGATGGGTGGCCGAGGCCCTGTGGGACTACATTTGTCATGGGCTCTTGGACCTGTTAACCGACGTCCTGGCGGATGATTGGGGGGGGGGGTGTTGCGGGCGGGGTGAATTCCGTCGCTGATAGCGTCGGTCGATGCATTGCACGACCGACAACTTTTAAGATACTACGGCAGAGATGATGATAATAACGAAAAAAAAGCTTTGATACCAAATGTTTTGATCTGATGCTTGTGGGACTCATGAGGTTGAATGCAGTCGTCGGTCTAAGTTCCAGACCGCCAGGTGAATATGTGTCTCATCAAACCTACGATTCGGGAATAGAATTTCGATCAGGGGATAGGCAATACGTTACGAATAGCTGCCGAATGAGATACAGATCATACGAGCTTTTCCTTTCCATTGTCCCCAAGCAAGTTTCTAAGTCAGTCCGAAACTGGATCCATTTATACGTACATGACATCGCTGTGAGCGTTGCTTAAACTGTAGCTTACGCCGGCCTACTGTTATGATCGATCTCCGTTCCACAGATATGCGGACGATTTATGAGGAACGGCCGCTGGAATTTTTTTTGCGCGCATGGCCGCGGACATAGCTTCCACCTAGTGGTTATGCCATTCCCTAAGTTGCTGGCCATAGGAGGCCCGAGACGTGCTACGTTATATTCTAGAGCCGATATTCATGCTCACTCAGCTCAGCCAGGACTTGGAAAACGACACCTTGGAAAGTGACAGATCAGGTCCGGTGGAGAGGGCTGACTCTTAAGATGTCCAAGGAAGGAGCCGGAGAAGGGCTTCGTCGGCCGCTGCTATTGAAGCTGAACCGGAGGGGCGTACGCGAGGGGGCGTACAGGCCGTAATCGAGATCCAAAAGGAGTATGATCGGGATTTCTGGCGTGGTCAAATGCGCCATTACGTACGAGCTATTAGGGGAAACTTATAATTTATACTAGCTTAACATGTTAGGGTTTACCATCGTTGAATGTTAAGTTTATTGTGACAACTACGTCAAGTTGCGTAGAAGGGTCGAATGGCCCTGCGCATACGTTAACGTGCGCGGGTAGTGCCGGTAAAAAATGCCCTTGAATTGAGAGACGCTCATATCCCGCTCCGTCGGGTGCAAAATTACGATCACAGGACTTCGTTGGTCAGATGGGCTCAGTTTAAACCGATTCCAGTTATAGGTGAGGATCTAACTATGCTATGGCTAGCCTATGAACGACAGAACACCGCCTTATTTCGAGGTCGATCTCGTATTTGCTACATTTGTGTCCTCCTCAACCCCGGCAACATATATGGGCTGGAATTAATCCGTCTTGCCCGCGTCGAGACCGCATGCGGCCTTTTCTACGAAGAGATCGCCACGCCGGCCCGTGTCAGAAAGAAATATAGATAGATAGATAGATAGATAGCAACCACGCGTTGCTATCCAAGGAGTCGAAACCCGACCTCCTCGCCAGCGAGCCTGGACAAGGCGGGCAGGCTAGAAGGTAGGCAGGCTAGACGTCGGGGGCGGCAGCGGACTGCCCATAGATGACCACACCCTTGCCGAGCCTGCGCTTGCCGGCCTTCCAGAGCTCGACGAGGGTGACGTAGACGACGACGCAGGTAGCGACGACGCCCCACTCCCAGGTGATGGCCTCGTGCTTGAAGACGAGGATGTCGATCTTTGGCAGGTAGACGACGGGGAAGGTGATGAGGAAGCCGGCGACGACGGCGCCGAAGAGGAAGCGGTTGTGCCAGACGGTGCGGAACACCGACAGAGGGCCGCCCCACATCTCCGGGTACATGTTGAACAGCGACCGCGTGAAGTGCTTGACCTCCCAGGCTGTCGCCAGCAGCAGGAAGCTGAGCGTCGCGTACGTCGTGGCGCGCGCACGGAACACGACGTCGCACGAGGGGTTCCACCCGTCGTTGCACTCGAGCCCCAGCCGGAACGGATCCGGCGTCGGCGTGTACACGACCGAGACGAACGCCGCAATGCACAGCGCGCCCATGAACGATCCGTACGCCATCTTGTCGATGATGATTTCCTTGGTGAAGACGCCGACGCGAAGGTCGTGCGGTGGCCGGAGCATGATGTCGGGCTGCGCCTCCTCGAGGCCGAGACCCAGGGCCAGGAAGGACGAGGTGATGAGGTTGGCCCACAGGATTTCGATCGGCGACAAGGGGAAGACCGACTTGTTGGTCGCGTCCTTGAATGCAAGACCGATAAGGAGAAGGAGGACTTGGGCGATGTTCGAGACTAATAGATGTAGAAGGAACTGTGCGCGCGTGTCAGGAATGGATTAATCTAGGGGCTAGGGGCACGTGATGGAAGAGGGAACTCACCTTCTGGATGTTGTCGAACAGGCGTCGGCCTTCTTCGACGGCGGTCACGATAGAGGCGAAGTTATCGTCGGTCAGGACCATGTCCGCGGCTTCCTTAGCCACATCACTGCCGTTGAGGCCCATCGCAATACCAACGTCCGATTTCTTTAGCGCGGGCGAATCGTTCACGCCGTCGCCCGTCATAACGCAGAAAGCCCCGCGGCGGTGCATGGCCTCGACCATGCGGACCTTCGTCGAGGGACTGCAACGCGCAAGGACCAACGGGAGCTTATCCAAGGCGTCGATTTGCGCGTCCGTCAGCGCGTCGAAGGTCGCGGCGGGCATGATGGCATGCTCGGCCTCGGCGGCGGTGAGGTCGCTACCGAGGATCCCGACCTCCCGGGCAATAGCGGTGGCAGTCTTAATATGATCGCCGGTGAGCATGTGAACAGAGATGCCTGCAATTTTGCACTTCTTGACGGCGTCGGCCGTCTCGAGACGAGGTGGATCATATATACCAGCGAGACCGAGAGGAACCAGGTTGCACTCGGCGGCCTCACGCGACTCCTTAAGATAATCATCGACCTCGACGGTCTTATGCGCGATGCAGAGGACACGGAGACCCTCAGCAGCCAGAGCCTCGGCCTTCGCAGTGAACTCGGCCTTGACCTCGCTGGAGGCGTCCAACAACGGCAGGAGAGCCTCGAGGGCGCCCTTGGTATAGATATCGGCCGTCTTAGAGCCGGGGGTAGAGTATACGACCGTCATACGCTTGCACGAAGAGTCGAAGGGGTGCTCCGCGAGCAGCTGAACGTTATTCGCCTGAGCGACGACAGACTTGCTCATCCCGAACCGCATAGCAAACACGTGGAGGGCGATCTCGGTGGGCTCACCAACGGCGGTCCACTTAGAGACCTCGGCGGTCGAGATGGTCGAAGTGTCAGCCGTGTCATCGGCCGACACCAACTTACCCTCCGAGACGGTGGCGTTGTTGCAGAGCGAGAGACACTGGACGAACTTCTTCGCGTTCTGGGGTAGACGGGAGATGACCTTGCTAGTGGAGTCGCGATTCTCACCATCCCACGCGACCTTACCGCTGGACGGGTCGAAGGGGTGAGTGCAACCGTCGACCGTCGCCATAGCACCGTCCCGGAGCCACACCTTTCGGGCGATCATCTTTCCCTGGGTAAGGGTGCCTGTTTTGTCGGAGCAGATGTTAGTCACTCCTCCGACGGCTTCCAGGGCCGACAGTTTGCGGACGATCACGTTTCCCTTAGCCATCGCCTTAGTACCGACGGCCATAGAGATGGTAAGAACGGCAATGAGGGATTCGGGGATAACGGCAACGCCAACGCAGATACCATAGATGAGGACATCATTGGAGACGTTGAACTTGGCAGACGCGAAGACAATGATAGCAAGGACAATCGCAAAACCAAAGAGGAGCAGAGCAAACTTGCTGAGCTTCACCTGGAGAGGAGTGCCGTCCAGACCGAGGATGCTGCGTACGGTAGCCTTGACGCGTTTAAGGAGCTGTTTCAGCTTGGACTCATCGGCATTTGCGGATGGGTCCGATCGAAGCATCTGGGCAATTTTGCCGACCTCGGTTGCCATAGCCGTAGCAGTGACGATGCCGGTCCCTCGACCGCGCGTGACGGTACTGGCGGAGTACAGCATGTTCACGCGGTCACCAAGGGGGACGTCAGCGTCGCCCAAGACAGCATCGGCATGTTTGCTGATCGGAAGCGATTCACCGGTGAGAAGTGCTTCGTCGGTTGACAAGTTCAACCCGTCGACGAGACGGACATCAGCCGGGACGATGTCGCCGACATTGAGCAGGACGATGTCACCTCTGACGAGGTGCTCGGCTTTGATCGTCTCAATCTGCCCTGAGCGGATGACTTTGCACGTCGGTGCCGACAGTGCGAACAGAGACTGGATTGTCTGTTCAGCACGGTAATCTTGGACGAGACTTGGATGCATGTGTTAGTTAAACATTACCCCACCTCACGACAGCGGAACGGTCAATCATGATTGGTAGCGGGCCCACCAATAAAAACAACCACGTGGTGACGACTTACCCAACGACGATATTTAGCAGGATGACAGCAGCAATGACACCGCCCTCGATAAAGTCTTGAATGGCGAATGAGAGCGCCATGACAATAAAGAGAACCATGGTCAAAGCATTTGACACCTGCCTTACGAGAATCTTCCACAGGGATAACCCTTTAGCTCCCTCAACCTTGTTTGGCCCATCCCGCTCCAGGCGACGAGCAGCTTCGTCGCCGCTGAGGCCATGCTGGGCGTTTGTCTTGAAGACAGACTCGAGCTGGCTTACGGATAAGGTATGAGGCTCTACCGGATTCTGATAGGGGCCGCCGGTGTCGGTAGTGGGTGTGAGTGCGGGCTTCTCATTCGACGGACTCTTCGCACTAAGTATAGTGGGAGTAGTAGATGTTGTTTCCTGGGTACTTATTCCAGGAGGGTTGATTCGTGTGGCATTGGTTAAACCACATATAGGAGGTTCAGTCGACTCCTCGACAACAGTAGTGGTCTCAATACCCATTCACGTAGTAAGTCAGCAGAGAATGTCAGTTGGTAAGAATCCAACAGAGGATCTGATAATAGATAATATCTAGAGAAAAGAGGGAATCCAAATCGTGGAGAAGAGGTAGATATACCCTCGTCCCCGCCAGGGTCCGCCGGTTCTGTCATGTGAGGTTAGTGCCAATGTTATGTCTAGGGTAGGAACCCACGGACCTTGAGGCGGAGTATAGCAAGTAGTCTCAGGATTTCGCAGGATGTTGCTTGTTGCTAATATCTCGGCATCGTCATAACAATATCGGGGTCGCAGCTACATGTAATCCCGGCGGAAGCAAGGGTATCCAGAAGTAGGGCAAAGAATCCCAATGACTGGCTGGATTTCCTTCCGCCAAGGAATGCGGCCCCGTAGAAATGGGGCGACCAAGAAAGTTCCCAAGAAATTCAGAACGCTAGCGATTAGATAAGAAGGGGAATAGAAGCTAGCAAATGGCAAATGGCGAATAACGAGACAAAAGCTGGACAGCTCGTGCTTGGAATACGTGTTTGCTTCTCGGAATTCCTCATAGGGATTGATTTCCTCAACTTTGCCGCCCTGCCGCCTCCCACTCTCTTTACTTCTTAGGCGCTTTGCATATACTTGTATGATACGTGTACGATGTATGGTTTAGCAGAATGCTCTTCGTTGCAGTTGCTCTCAATGTTGTTCATAAGCCCTGAAGACAAACAGTGCTGGCCCTCATGACACTTTCCCGCCTGCCCGCTTCCCTCCGCATATACTACTAACGGACCTGGATAACGGCATTCACGCCCTCCTACTGTAGAACGGGATTCCGATTGTTTTTCGCAGAGTTGCAGAGCGGAGCCGAAGGTAACCAGGGGAGATAGCCGATAGCCCCCGCTCTCGCCTCGCCGACTGGAGTCCACTATCGCCTCCGTATCTGCCGGTGCTAATTTATTTCCACCCGCCTTCCCCTTTTCCTCACTTCCCTTACTAAGTTGTGTATTTGTCCCTACATGTAGCCGTTCGGGTCTCAGTTATTACTATTTAGGTGGTGTCGTCCACTGCAGACTTTTATTGCCGAATGGTTTATTTTCTCTTCACAAATTCCTTGTACACAGTGCATCCTGCTCTGTGACGCGGTGCCTGCATGCATGGGGCCCGAGGGGAAGCTGCAGCGATGAGGTAACTAGACCGTATATACCAATGAGGGTCCCCTTGGCCTGACCTCAGTTGACAAATAGGGAAATTCGGGCTTCGCTAGTCTAGTGTGGGACGTTCCCCGCCTCCTCAAACGAGACGGTAGCGGCAGAAGGCCGAAGGATCCGCATTTCTCTCCGCGAAACGCTTACGCAACCACGTGTAGGAAACTTACACTCTCGGCGGCCAGGGGAAAGATTGGAGGCGGAGCTGGGGGGAACAGACGCTACCAATTAGCTCTCATCTACTATACAAAACGGCCAGCGGAAAACCTACCGGGTCACCCGAGCGCCAAGTGCTCGACCCTTACGACGCGGACGGTCGAAGAATCTCGCCCCTTTTGATAGCGCCAAGGTGGCTGCAAGAAAAATTGTCAGTCAGTGACTGTTCTATGCATCTTCCGTTTGTTAATTTTTCTTACCACCAACCCGTCCGCCAACCCGCCTAGACATGCTGACATTGTTGAGGTCTAGTACAGAATTGTAGGATCTTCTCTTGATGAACCCCCACGCTCTCGCACGCCTTCTCAACATGGCGGATAATTATCGAAAGTCCGGTTAGTAGATGCAGAAGACGGGATTGTGGGTAATAGAAACCGTACTTTGTTAGTGTATGAGGAGGCCTGGAGGTATTCCCTTGGGTTAGCTTGTGTGTAAATCCTAGAGACCCAGAACAGGCGCATCCACGGCAAATCAAAATCGACCATAACATACACACAGCAAGCGACCACGATAACCAGAATGGCTACTAACCCAGGACCGGTTGAACGACTACATTGGAACTAACATTAGTTGCATAGAGTGATAATACTAAAATCGCCGAAATATGCCAATCTTCCAGTCCCAACCAAGAAATAGCATCGCTATAACGATTCGCCCATATGGCTCGTTTACCCCACAGCATCTAAAGATCGTTGTCGCGTGACTGGGCGGCTCTGGATGGCTTTGCAAAGCGTTCGATCTGGCGATGTGTGACTTGCCGCTGAAGTGCATCCTCTAAGGAGCAGTGCGGGGGGAGACCGATGTCTCGCAACTTCGCTGTCCCGAAACCACCCGGTGAACAGCGGGGGATGTAATGTAACCCCCCAAGATCGCCGCAACAGCCGAACCGATCGACCCAGCCTAGCGTGCTTGCCGACAGCTGGCGGTCTGGAACGGGTCTCCTCCTCATGATGGTGCTCTCTGAACCGAGCAATTACATACCTCGCTCATTATGGGTACCGCTGTTGATGGCCTGGTTCATTCTCGTCGAACCGAGTTCTGCGTATTGCCTGAGATATGTGCTTCAAATAATTCCTCCATAATTCGGGCCATTCGCCCTTGTGTTCGCCTTCTATCGCGTGTATGGGCGCTCTAATGATGTAGGGGAAGGCGAAATATAGTATATAGGCAGCTATTGGTGAATCGTGTACAGCTCACTTCCCATCACGTTCGTATTTTTGCTTTTACCTTGCAGTGTACGTCGACTTCCGCACAGGTCTCTTTTGGAACCAATGCGGCGATCATTCCTGGAATGGTGGTCCGCACCCAAGAAACGACCCTGTTACGCCGCCACCGCATCAAAGATCTTTTTACCTTTAAACCAGGTTTGTACGTTTTTAGCCTCTAGCAGCTTTTCCGCATCCCACCTGTTCGAGCCGAGTCAGCAACCGAACAAGCCGAAGAGTTGTCTTGAAAGGGGTGGGTGCAAAAACATAGAGGCCGCGCCGGGGGGCACGAGAGCTGCCGAGGTAGGCATCGGCCACTTACTCCATATCGACGACGGCGAAATCAGCCGACCTCCCGACCTCGAGGCGGCCGGCCCACCGGTCCGCGAAGCAGCTGTAGGCGGAGCCCTCGGTGGCGGCGGCGACGGCGGCGGCCAGCTCGAGGGAGAACTCGGGGTTCACGCGGTCGGCGAGCAGCGGCTCGCGCGCGGACCGGCGCGTCGCCGCCGTGTAGAGGTTGCGCAGCGGCGGGTGCGGCGCGGTGGGGGCGTCGGAGCCGATGGCCAGCGCGGCGCCGCCGTCGGCGAACTCGCGATACGCGAAGGCGCGCGCGCAGCGGCGGGGGCCCAGGAGCGCCGGCCACGCGCGCAGGATCGACGGGTCCGCGTGCACGGGCTGCACCGACGCCGTGATGCCGAGCCTGCCCAGCCGCGCGGCGTCCTCGGGCGACGTGAGCTCGAGGTGCTCGATGCGGTGGCGCCGCTGGCCCCCGGGCGCGGCGCTGTGCTCCAGCGCGTCGATGGCGTTCCGGACGGCGAGGTCGCCGATCGCGTGCAGCGCGACCTGAAGCCCCGCGGCGTCGGCCCTCTTGACCACGGCCCCCAGCTCCTCGGGCGACCAGATGGGCCCGCAGGACGCGCCGTTGGAGCTGTATGGTTCGGTCAAGGCTGCCGTGCAGCCGTCTATGACGCCGTCCGTGATGACCTTGATGCCGACTACCCTGCAGTCGGGGCTGGTGTCCGCGCTAAACTGCCGGTTCAGCTCGATTGCCCGGTTTACCTGCGCCAGGTTTTCGGCCTCCGTCTTTCTAGGCGTGATCAGCCAGTGCACCGCGAAGCGGATCGGCAGGGTTTCCTGCTGGCGCAGGATCTGTAGCGCCTCCCAAGCGTTCTCGTCCATCGCCATCTCGACCAAGCCGGTGTACCCCACGGCGTTGTAGGCCTCCACTGCCCCCTTGATCGCCGAGAGCCTCTCCTCCATGGACGCGACGGTGGCAATGTGCGGCCATACGAGAGTGACTACCGCAGCCTCGGACAGTAGCCCGGAGGCCTTTCCGTTCGCATCCCGATGTATCTCGCCGCCTTCCGGGTTCGGCATGTCTTGGACCCCCATCTCAGCCAGCGCCGCCGTATTGCACCATGTCGAATGCAGATCCTTGGAATCGATGAAGATCGGCCGGGGGTCCAGGTCGTCGATCATGCTGGCGAGCGCCTGCCCGTCCGTCATAGAATGCATCCATCCCTTGCACAATATCCTCTTCGCCGACGGGTTTCGCGCTGCGAATTCCTTGATGGCCCTCCGTATGTCTTCCAGGCTGCTACACCGGTCGAGGTCGCATTTCTGGAGCGACTGGCCCATCATCAACAGGTGCATGTGGCCGTCGACGAAGCCCGGCAACACGACGTGTCCCTTCATATCGTGCTTCGTGACGCCAGCCGCCTCGGCCTCCGCGATCTGCGGGTCCGACGGCGAGCCCACGTAGGTGATTGTCCCAGCTCCATCTGCCAATACGCATTCCGCGAACCCCTGGTTCTCGCCCCTCGCACCCGACTGAAAAAAGCGCCCGTTATAGAATAGAGTAGACATCGCCAACAGAAGCTGCTGTCTGGTATGGGAAATAATGACTTGTGACCCGGTGTGCATCGCAAAAAAAAGGGGGGGAGGGGGGGGGGTTCGCTATTAAATATATTATAGCACTATTTAGGAAGGTATCGCCCGAGGCCGGTCGCCAGCCGGCTTCTCCAAAGTCCCCCACACCTGGCCCGATGGCGGTTACATACTTGTCGTTAGCTACATGAACTTCTGTCTCGGGTACATTACCCTCTGTGGGACGTTTCCGCAGCTGAAAAAGCTGACGGCGGGGACAGACAATAAGCCTATAAGGTACCTAGCGGGTAGCCCCCAGTCTCAGGATCTTGGATCCGGAATGGCACGTGAGAAAATAATCTGCCTGTCTACAGACTTAGGTAGCATGCTGTGCAGAGAGCCCTCCGAGAAGGACAGATGTTGCAACATCCCGAAAGTCCTTTTCATGCATAATATCTCTGAAGCAGAAAATACTCGCTTGGGTCGTGCAAATGCTGGTCGACCTGGTATCCCAAGTTGAGCGATAGCCTAGGCACCAATTCCAATCTGAATCCGCCTCGGTGTGCTTAGCGTTAGTTGCGCATTGGAGTGGCGACTTCCAGTGCTTGTTCAAGAGATGTCTTATAAAGGAGATGCCTGTGACTGAAATCTGGGGTAGCCGGCCGGTGGTGGCACTTCGATTAGCAATGTGAACGGAAGCTAATTCCGCCTCCTGACCAGGTAGGCCGGCTCTGGGTGGTCGGGCGGCCGAGATGCGGCGGAAGCCTTGCCGGGGCAATGTCGTGCTCAGTGTAGACGTCTATGGCGAATGAAGCATTCATTTACCGTCGGAACTCGTATGAACAGTACTCGAGCAGTCCGGTGATGCCCTTCGTAACCAACCAAAGACTATATACACACGGTCATACGATGAGCCGCATCGAAAGGAAACATAGAAGTAGACACTCATTGCTTTATTCACCCTTGTCATGCAGTATAACTTGCTATGGGTATCCCATGCAAGAAGACACCGGAATTCTTCCACCTAACACCAGCCTTTGGTCACATATACAGTATCTCATAACATCGACCATTGACGGTGATACGTGCCTGATCCTTTCCTTGCGGAATCATTCCCTCGAGTGATCCTCTCCCCACGGGTGTCTGTCTCTACCCTTCCTACAGTCTTAATTGTCATTCAGGCATTGGTACCATATGCCTCGGAACACCACCCTAGTGCTTCACAACCCCTATTCAGTCAACAAACATCGTCCGGTCAGGTTATTGGTATCGTGACAAGGTGAAGTTAAGCACCGGCACTCTTTGTGTCGACAACCTTGTCGGCATTCGCCATCTTTCCGTTGACAGCCTTGTTGGTCTTGGCCGTCTTTCCGTTGCTGACAATTTCATTATCAGCGTCATCGCCACTGTGATGGCTCCGCGCAGACGTGGGGGGCGAGCCAGATTGAGCGGACTGGGAGGACCGGGCAGCTGGCGAGCTCCGCTTCCCAGACTTCTTGGCTCCGCGGTCGATCCAAGTATCCTTGACCATGGTGTTACCGGACTTGAACACCCGAGTGCGGTTCTCAGGAGCCCCGAAATCAGCAAGGATTCCAGAAACTGCCGCTTGCTTCTCCAGGTGGCTAACATGGTGGTCTTGCAGGGGTACTGGCATCTCCTCGAGGCACTTCTGGACCGACTCACGAAGGCCGAGGCTGCAATGCTCGTGGGTCATGTGCGGCATCCACTCCGGGCCGTGGAAAGCGAAGTACTTCACGCTGTAGATCCTGTCCTGCAATTGAGCAATGCTCTCCGAGAAGTTGGAAGCAGCAGGAACAGGATATAGTCCGTGGCCGATCAAGGCCGGAATTGCTGAACCGAGAAGCATGGCTTCGCACTCGCGCTCGTTCTTCCCAAGCTTGCAATACTTGACGCCGGGCTGTCTACTGCCCGTAGTCAAGGCAGTCATCGATGTCTCAATCGCAGCAAGGATCTTATCAATCGTGGCGGCCCTCGTAGCGGAGATCAGGTCTGGATATCATCAATTAGTGCGGAACAAAGAAAGGAAGAAGAAAACCATCCTCTCTACTCACCAAAGATTCCATCAGGCAGGACCATGTCCTTGAGCGGCTTGCCCGAGGTATTCACGAGGTTGCCGGAAGAATCGACCTTGGAACTGATAATCAGTGCGTCGATCATGTCACGGAACAACTTGGTGTCACCAAGCTCCCATGCGATCCAGATGGCCTTGTGGCAGTTCTCAAAATGACCCTCCTCGCCGACATAGGTTGCGAACTTAACAGTCCACTTGTAACCCCAGGGATAAACCAGGTTGGTGCATTCATAGCGATATGTGAGTAGCGTGAGCTCGAATAGGTCGTCCAGTGAAAGCTCGGCTGGCAATTCGTGGAACTTGTAATGGATGATATTAAACAACGTGCTGAGCGCCTTTGGTTCTGCGTCAATGTTCATGATCCAGAGTCCCTTGCCAGTGCGGGTTCTGGCATTGTTCCCGTAGAGCATTGAGCGCCAGACTGGGGACGCGGTAGCTACCGAAGATGACACGACCATAAACTGGGTCACAGTGCCTTCATGGGTAACTCGTACCATCATGTCACTGTCAGCGTGGAAGTTGACAACGTCATCTGGGACGGTAGTGCCGTCCGAATCCCCATCAGAATCGTCTCGGGAAGTAGCCGAGGCGGCATCTGAAGCGTCTTGCTCTTGAATCGGGGTGAGGACACGGGGAGTCGTCGACACATCGCCAACGCTCCGAGGCGGCGAAGTCGTTTCAGAGACCCCGGTGGAGACGGTAACATCAGAAGAAGTAGCCATAGTCGAAAGCGAATTGGCTGATGAAGGCAGTTGAAAGAGTGAGTGGCAATGAATCTCGACAGTGACACGTGATGATGAATCTCCCAACAGACTTGCTATCGTATCGTGTGAATGGTGGCAAGACTGGCGGGTGACAATGTGATGTTCTTGAATGCGAGATAAAGTGGCAGGAGGTATGTAGATGGCAGAGCAGCCACCTTGGCAAGGATATGGTTGGAATGGTTTTGGCTCTGGCGTGTGGGAAGAAATCAAATCAAAAGGTGAATCTGGTACGGAAGTAGGTGAAGGCAGGAGCGTATGTAACTTCCTGCAGCAATTATCAAAAACAATATTATTATGCCCAAGGTTGTCGATTTGGGGGTTGTCTGTGTTTGAGACGTCGAACAACCCGGGAGAAGCGTACGAGGAAAACAAGCGTCTTCGTCTGCGGAATAGAATTTTTCTGAGACGTGTAGTGGCTGTGTTGAGGAAAAGTAGGCCGGGTTTCCTCTTGGGGAGGAACGTGATAAGAGTGGCGGCCTGGTCTGCAAGGCAGTTGTTGCTGAGGGAGAAAGGAACGTCCTTTGACACGCAGGGAGTGGTCAGCGCAAAATTCCGTCATTGCTCTCGCACTTGAATAATTTCGCTTAGGAGGTTATGTAACTGGTTATACTAGAAGGGTTGAATAATGATTGACCAAGCGCAAGGCTGTTAGAATGTATGTGTATGGCGGGTTTGTGGTTGAGCAAAGGAAAGGAATCTCGCCATAATAGGGGGGGGCATACCAGGATCCATATAGACGGCATACACACTCGTGCAGGGGTATGGTTTCTAGAGTCACTTACCCACTTGACTGCTAGTGGCGCCTGAACCCAATCCGGGTGGAAACGCTTCGAAAGAGTTGACATCTCCTGGAATTTGGACACCAGGGGAGATGATGCCTAGAAAGATGTTGAGCCCCACGGAATGGGATGCGTGTGAAGCTCGAACTAATATAGGAGAACGCCCCTACAAATGTAGTTTACCTACATCCCTGTTTTGGTATGTGCCTGCTGTTCCCTTTCAAGGGGCTATCTTTCATGAGTACGAGAAAGAGAAACCTACATTACACACATTAGCCCATTGGACTGAAGGACATGAGGGCGCAGAGTTTCGTTCAATATACGGTATTGGCATCCGTTCATGCCGCAGGCTCATTGAAGCATAGGGAAAACAGTATCAATTCAACTATTTGACCACGACAGTCACACTACAAGGAGCTCAAAGGGATACAGCCCCACTATCATTAAAATTGCTTACTCTATGGATGTTGCTTGAACTAGTTACATGGTAAAAGTATCATGCATGTTAATATGTGAGATCCCATTTCGCTGTCTTTCTTCTGTTGGATGAAGTCTGCTGAAAAGCAGCGACAGAACCGACAACTCGAACAATCAAAGCATCCTAAGTTTATCCTGGCTAGTTGATGTTGAGCAACAGGGGGGTGTTTTAGCCGTTCCCAATCCCTTGAGTATGCCCATAGTTACCTCTGTCTTGCCTGCAGGTATGCTCGTCCCCAGACCGAAAAGAACATATATCTCGCCGGATGGCCTTTCTGCCATTTAAATCAAACCATGGCTGGATGAACAAACAAGGCCTATGAGAAGATCGGAGTTCATTAACCGCGCACCCCTAGATCTTCCGTGTTATCGTGAAAGGGGCGGAGATTAGCTTGTTCCATCTTCGTCGCTCAAGATCCGTGCGATCAGCACGTAAACAAAGATTAGCCCTCCGACAATCAAGAGCCGGTTACTGCTCAACCAGCCCGTGCCGGCATCTCTCCGCTGAACGACCGCATCGACGACAGCCTGTGTTTGGTGGCCGCTCCCGCCAGCAATTCCCAACTGGGGTCCACACGACGCGCCGCCAACCTTGTTGCCAGTGGCCGGGTCGATCTTGTCCTTCGTCATCCACTCCCAGTTCTCCTCATCTACCTCGGGCCATTCCGCCCTGAACTTAGCCCCGCCATCGCCGGCCTTGACGTTCCCCTTTTGCGCGGGATTCTTCATATGCGAACCGCCGCCCGTAGAGTTCCACCATCGTGATCTCGATGCTAGGTATTTGCGCTCCGCCTCGGTGCTCGATACCGAACCCGTCGTCATCTCCTCCGAAGTCATGAAAGAGAGCAGACCGATAAGGATGGTGGAGACTTCCCAAGCGGGGTTGAAAGAGCGTGGGTGGAAGTCGGAGATGGACAGGCATAGTCTAGTCGACGGCTGGAAGCGACCGGAAGGGGTGTGCATCCGGATGGCCGGTGGCGCAAACGGATAGTTGGGCGGGAAGATCAGAGTGCCCCAGTACTGGCCGCCATGGTAGGGCGTGTCTTCCGGACCCGTGATAATGTAATGCCATCTATATAGTCGCAGTCAGCACCTAGTTAAAAAGGGTAATCGTGCAGCTCCGACTTACTCGAGGATGTTGGAGTCGGACGGGTGGGCTGTGATGTAAGGAGGCGGGTTCTCTGAGATGGTCTTGTACTCGCGCGTCAACTGAACAAGGCGGAATCAGCGACTCTAGCCATCCTAGCAGTCTTTGTGTAGAATACATACGCGCTTGTGAGCTGCCTTGCTAGCCATAATAATCGAGCGCCTTCAACCAGCCGTGAAAGCAATGTGTCACGTCGAAACGGAGTTGACTGGGGACGGCCGGGCACCGGATGTCGCGACGGAGAAGGGGATAAAGGTGTAAAAGCCCAAATAACGGGTATTGTCTAGAAAAGAGCGCAGTAGATAAATGATATGACGAATACTGGCAAGAAGGATCAAAGAAGGATCAAAGAACGAGACTCGATGGGTGAATGTTGGCCGTAAGGGCAAATGTGGTGCGAGTGATGTCTGAGGCTGAGTTGGAATTATGAAGGGTATGGATGGAGTCGCTGAAGTGAGGTCAGATTGGACAGGGGCTGAGACTCCGGAATCCTAACTTAGACCACTTACCAGGGCCCACCGGGCCCTACGTAACTTGGCGCTAGTTAAACGTTTGGGGACAGGGGTTTGAGCCTTACAGCAGCAACAAGGCTTCCGGGCAGGCTCATATTGACCTAACAGAGCAACCTCAGCCACAGGACAATATCACTATACTGTGGCGCTACAGTGCGCATCAGTTACGTGACAGGTGCAAGTAGTGTGCTTAGGTAGGTAGGTCCAGCCACGAAGGCCAGCCAACCAGCAGCCCCACCTTCACCTTTCAGGTTTCAACTTGCATGCCATGTCGATCCCCCTCCATCAGGTACCGGACCAAGGTACGCGGGCCTTCCGGGAGCTTGGAGCCGAATCATAGTTACTTACCTCCCCTTACTTTATCAGAGTGAAAGCAAACCGAATTCTGTGCAACCATGGCTTTCAACTCTTCGGCCGGAGGCCATGATGTAAGCAATTCCTTTCTAACACAACCCTCGCTCGTCCAATGGCTGATATCGATTTCTCTTTAGGCCTTCGAGGACCTACTCAAGAAAGAGGCAGCCTCGGTGGAGCAGAAGGCGGCGGCGGAGAGGGCCGCAGCCGAGGATGCTGCAGCGCAACAGCGGATGGCCGACTTGGTACGATCTCGCTCGTTTCAACCCACGAAGCTTCAATGGCTGACTGAGAGTAGCTTTCTTCGAATCACACATTGCCGGTGACGCTCTCCTCCATCGAGATCCATGGCGCAAAGCACACGCGCAGGTCGTTCCTCAACCCGCTCTTCGAACCCCTTGTGGGGAACAGTCGCAATGAGGACTACACGCTGGCGGATCTGCTTGAGCAAGTGGGCGGCGCCGTCGAGAAGCTGCAGAGATTTGGTATGGGAGAGACCACCTGTGGCGTCTGACGAATGGGCTAGCTAACATGGCCTCTCAAGACATCTTCCACCCAAACATCCTCTTCCATTTGTCCCGGCCATCCCAAGTCGACCCATCCTCCTCACCCACCGACTTTGATGTCTCCCTACGGGTGCGGGAAAAGTCCAGACTCCTGCTAAAAACCGGTACCGACCTTGGCAACACCGAAGGATCCGCGTATGGATCCATGCTGTGGCGGAACATCTTTGGTGGCGCCGAGACCCTGTCACTTAACGCTGCCGCCGGCACGAGGACACGATCGGCATACAGCGCCGAGTTTGCTACCCCTCTGCTCAGCAATCCTAACATTAGACTTAGCATCGACGGTCTGGCAAGCAGCACGCAAAAGCCCTGGGCGAGCCACGAGGAGGTTCTCAAGGGTGGAGGCGTGAAGCTGAACTGGGCGAATGCCAAAGGAGACCGGTTCCATGTCGGCTACTCGGGAACATGGAGGCAGTTGACCGGTCTGGGGACCCGTGCGAGCCCGACCGTTCGAGGGGATGCGGGGAACTCCGTCAAGAGCGCCTTGTCAACTTCCTTCGTGCGCGATCGGAGGGATGACCCCATGCTACCGCAGGCGGGATACCTCTTGAAGGCGGCTACGGAACTTGCCGGTTGGGGTTCGCTCGGGGGAGATGTCGGCTTCTCCAAAAGCGAAGTCGAGGTCGCCGGTGCCACGCCCATTCCGATACCGGGATTCCGAGGCTCCTCGGGTATATCGATAGGGGCTGGCTTCAGGGCCGGCCTCCTCTACCCCTTACCGTTATCCTACGGCCTCGGCGGCGCGTCACCGAGCCGGCTGAACGACCGCTTTGCCCTGGGAGGGCCGACGGACGTGCGGGGATTCACGCTAGGTGGCCTCGGCCCCCGGGATGGCGCCGACGCGGTAGGTGGCGATGTGTTCGCCGCCGGTAGCGTAAACGTGCTCTTCCCGTTGCCGAGGGTGGCCCCAGACTCGCCGTTCCGGGTCCAACTCTTTGCCAACGGCGGTAGACTGGTAGCGATGAAGAACAGGTCCAGGTCGAAGGACGGTAGTTCCAGTCAGAGGTTGAGCGCGTCCACGGTGTGGGACGGCATGATATCGGCGGCTAGAGAGGTCGGCAACGGGTTACCGAGCATCGCGGCTGGTGTGGGACTCGTATATGCACATCCCGTGGCGAGGTTCGAGCTGAACTTCAGCCTCCCTCTCGTACTGCGGCGCGGCGAAGAAGGTAGGAAGGGGCTGCAGGTCGGCGTGGGGATCAATTTCCTATGAAAGTGAATTCTGTTACCGGATTAGAAATGCATAGATGGATGGCGTAGCGAGTTTCAAAAAATGGTAAAGAAGCCGGCGTCGGTGCTGTATATAGCCAGTTGATATAAACTAAATGCCCCTTTTTTCACGACGATCACCAATTTAATTTTACATGTTGACTATTACCGATGCCCCTCAGAGTTTACTTGCTGGAAACTTGGTTAATAGTAAATAGACCATATGTCTTCCTCCTGGAAGCGATTAACAGGTATCAACAACCGGGCGCTCTCCATAACCCCTTAACACAAATGGCACCTTCCAGCAAATTCGGTATCGCGCTATCGGCGGCGGCTTCGGTCTCCGCGCTCGGCACCGGTTGACCAACCGAGGGCTCACAAACCGGCAAGATCAGGGTCTACTCCTAGGACCAGGGCAAGCAAGTCGGCTGCCCTCACGTCCGCTGGAAATTGGACCGCGTCCCCGGACGCGTGCGACTCCTTCACGGCCACATATAAATATAGCCAAAATAGGATTGCTCATGATGAGAGCCTACTATTTCTATGTCTCCCTTGGATGTCGCACTTCTATCGGTCTACATTGTCTTGGGCCCATGTATAGATAACATGGTACTCACCAACTATTCTTCTGGTAGCCTACCAATTGGCATGGTGTGATACCCACTCGTGCCTTACCAAGAACTTCGTATACGATGTCTCAAAGTATCTATTTGTAAGATAGAGCGGTCTCTGTGTAAACTCTTCTCTATACATACGACGGGCGTGACCAGTGGAGAGCCGTCCGAGGCAAGCTTCTGTAGCTTCTGAAATTATTGCACGACTTGCTATTCATCCGTCTTTACCTTTACACCCAGAGATGACATACCTTATCAGCTAGATCCTGCCACTGGCTGCATAGCGAAGAAGCTGGGGCATTCTCCACCCGCAATCATTGCGGGATTATCGGGTCCGCCGCCTGAACTTCAGATAGATACGCAGGCCGGTCGGTGGGAGCTACGGGCAGCTCTCATCTGAAGCCATACGTACCGTAAATGTTTTCTACACTCCGGCACCCCCTCCCTATCCTGGCAGTCTCCCATCCTCCTGCGAAGAAGAAAAGAAAAAGGGGAAAGAAAAGATGTCTCAGCAGCCGCAGCCGTGATCCAAGGTCCTCATCGTCGCGTTCGACATACCGGCATCCCGAACGGACGCGACCTGCACGCTGAAGCTCCTCTTCCCCCGCGGGGGCTAGCTCGAGACGTCCTCGTTCTCGTACGGTGGTGACGGAACGTTCTCCACGTACGGCTTTAACCCCGGCAGCTGCCCGGAGCCGCAGACGACGTTTGATAACCTGGCGGAAAACGGGTTCATGCCCCGGTTCCCGCCCATCCACATGGAGCCGGGGGTTTGCGTATGCGGTCCCGCTTGGTCCCTGTGCTTTTGTCGCCGGGGCTTGCCTTTCCGGGAGTGAGTTTGCGGTCTTCATCTCCCCCACCAGATAAGGTGCAAGCTAGCCGTAATTTAGCAGTGATCCTGACGAACGACACGCACTTACAATACTTTCAAGACTTTGACGGGTGCCCAATTGGCGTCTACATTACCTACCTATGACTTTAATCGAATGCGATGGCTCGGTCCCGAAGCTCATGACGATCCACATTTTGTCTTTGATCCAGGGGTAGTTGTCATTTCGAGGTTATGACACCGTGGGCGTCCTAGCATTCCGTTCTATTTGGATCCGATGGGGCTCCGAGAGCTGGGGCTTCAGAGATAAGCGATCCAGCTCATCTTGCGGACTTGTAAAGTAGCAAAGCAGCACAGACATTGGTACCGGGATTTGTAAATCAAGTTCGGATGCCGTTTTAGGATAATTCCAGCGGATTGTCATTCCCCACTGGGCCGGATTCAAACGTACATATGCACGTACCGACGTACTTTACCATAACATTGAAAGACATCCTGGACTAATACCGACCGACTAGACCGGAAGTAGCCTAGCTTTAACCTCGGGATTGGAATGTTTAGTGACAGTGTCGTATTGGTTCGTTGAATCGTGGGTCAATTAGTACTGCCCAGACCTTTTCTAACCCCACGTTAAGATGATCCCAAGCGTATTCACACTATGACGCAGTCGGCAGGCAGGCGGCAGCAATGAGAGCAGACAGCTTCTGGCAGCTGTACCTTCTTAAGGTTTTAAGTTTTAAGCAAGCTGCAAGCTAGGGGAAGGTAGAGGCAGGGTCTACTTCGGGGCAGCTGGGGCTTTTAACCTTCCCCCCACTTAAAACAAAATTTATTAGACCTGGATATTCTGTCCGCATTACTCAGAGAGACTTGTCCGCCCAGCGCAGCCATCTCATTGATTCATCCCATCCAGAATCATCCACCCGCACCCGTCAGGCCATCCCCCTCTCAGTCAGAGTGGCTTTCGGACTTTTACCAACGGAAAAAAAAAAGGATCATTTGCCAAGACCTGACGTGACTTGGGGCAGAGTACTTCGTTAAAATTAAGCTTAGAAACAACTTCAGACTTTCCACCACCCAACCAAACCGCCTACCTGTGTCCGTCATCCATTCACTTGGTCGGCCACGCCTCTTCTACCTTGTATAATAAATAACAAATTTTTGTACATTTGTGCAAGAGAAACCTTTACCTGCTACTGAAGAACGGACCAAGAGCATACCCTGCCCGTCTCACCAGAGGAACTTACCTACGGCTTACCTCCCGGCACCTCTGCAGATCTTCCTCCTTCCAACGGCTTTCCCATCAGCTTCCTTCTATGGGCCCATTGCCTGAAGGTACAATACAATACGACACAAAAAAAAAATATCCCCTGCTACTACCTACTTAGTACCTATCTCCTCCTAATTCGCAGATAATTGTTCTTCACTCTGCCCCCATAAAAAATTGCACACAAGGCAGCCAGCTACTCACCCTTACCTATTTCTGATTGGCATGATAGAGGGACATTATTCTTCCCACTCTCCCCTCCCATGACATCTTCGAGTTCCGGTTGAGTCGCAGATTTGAAGATCCCGGGGTTCACGGTCGAATGCCTAACTTTTCTCATCGCCGCGCTCCAGATCTTGATCGGACTCGACTATCGCATCCTTCCTATTTCCCCTCTCCTGCGCCCTCTCCGGTTTATGCTCAACCATCTGGCCCCACTGGCATGAACATTGTCACTCCTTTTTCCATTTTATTTTCTGCCTCCATCGACAGATCCGTTTGCATAACGAGCCTACCAACATCTGCCCAGCATGGCGCCTTCGAAGGCCCAGCCGCCGCCGCCGCCGCCGCCGCCGCAGCAGCAGCAGCAGCAGCAGCATCATCATCACCAGCAGGTCAAGACTAAGACCGCCTCTGGACACGATGCGAAGAAACAGACAGCAACGGCATCGACCACCGCATCGAGGGCCGCCCGACCCGTCGTATTCCCTGCCATTCCTTTGCCATTGATGCAGAAACAGTCCGTCAAATCCCCGAAGTCGCCTGCCGGCCAAAACAAACATGCTCCCTCTGCCGGCAACTCGTCCAACGGTCTCCCTGCCCCATCTCTCGATGCGGCGCTGATCGACCAGGTGGTTGCACCGAACGGTGTGAAGAGTCAGCATCCGCAGTCGGCCAAGTCTTCTGAGAACGAGGTCAACGGCTCAAACGTGGAGAAACCCGAGCATGCCACCACCACCCAGAACAACGCGGTTACCGTTACTGTAACAACTGCTACCACCGCCGTAAACGGCGCAAACGGATCCAGGGACACCCGAGCACACCCTCATGCTACCAACGGAATCAATGTTGCCTCTCAGGAAAATGCGGTCGCTGCACAGCAGTCTTCCGCTCCCTCCATGAAAGAGGCCGATTCTAGCACGGCCGATTCTACCTCTGCCCCTGCAGTTGCCATGAAGACAGGTAATACCATACCGCAAATGCAGTCGCTACACCTTTATGCCGAACACGGACGCTTACAAACTATAGACACCCAGGATGCCCGTCCTCATAAGTCACAGATCGAATCTGATGTCTTTCCGCGCCGCTTCGGCGAGCCCCGCGCTCTCAATTCTCAGGCCCACCCACTCCAGCATCACCAACCCACCGATCGACATCCTGATCATCTGGCTTTCCAGTCGGGCGCCCACATGCATCGCCACCATATGAGCAACGGCGGAGGGATCATGTTTGGAGGTTTTCCGGAGTCCCATACTCCTTCGCCTGCGCCTCATCCCGGTGGCTTCATGCCCCCGGCCACGATGCCGATCAACGGCGAGAATTCAAACTTCTCCCCCATAAACGGCCATCACCACGCGCAGTCAAACAGCAACGGCTTTCCTGCTGCTGCCGCTGCCGCTCCCCCCATCAATACTCAATATCACCCGGATATGGTCCCCGTTTCTAGCATCGACACGTATGGACCAATCCCCGCTCATGTCCCTCCCAGGCATTTCGAAGCCTTCCCTCCCGGTGCTAGTCGCTACGGCCCTCCAACTCCCCATAGCTTCCACGGATCGCATACGTCAGGCGAACCCAACAGTTTGGAGCATATGCAATTTCCTCCCCGCAACATGCACTATCCTGGACATGCTCATCAAGAGCAGCCGGCTGGTCACCATCACCCCCATCACCCCCAGCATCACCATCCACCCGCTCCTTTCCCTCCCTTCCTCCCTTCGCAGGCATTCACGCGCCGTCCAAGCGTTGAGGGCGAGTTGGTGGAGAGCATTGCATACTTCCGGAACCAGTTCGATAACGGTGAACTTGCGGATTGCGTTTTGGAGTTGGTATACACGAACGGCCGCCACCACCCCGTCAAGATCAGCGGCCACAAGCTCATCCTCGCGCAGAGCCCGGCACTGAAGCACTACATCATGTCAGCGCGTACTGCCGAGAGCTCTGGGTCCCATACCATCACCATCGAGTCGGATGATTCTTATCTGCGTTCTGACGCTTGGTGGATGGCCGTGCAGCGCCTATACCTGCATCCTCTCCTCAATATTCCCCCCATCATCGGCAACGGAGCCAATGGCATGGACTTTGCTGGTGATAAGACCGACCGGTTCGAGTTCTGCCTCGGTTACGCCGCGGCCGGCCACCTTCTCGAGATGCGAGACACTTTGGTGCGTGGTCTGCAGATCGCAGCCGATCTACTGAACTGGGCCACCGTAGAGGACGCTCTGGGTTTCGTGCTCGAGGGCACGACACAGCGCCACACCGATTTCGCCTTCGAGGACGACGGGACGAACTTTTCCTTTGTCGACTTGGAATACGGATATGGACCTGAGACCAAGATCCTCATGGACGCCGTCATGAGCTTCTTGATCAACGCGTTCCCATCCAATTTCGAACTTGATCCGACGGTCTCCGACCCTCCCAAGTATGCTCGGATTCCGGCCATACCCGGTGCCCCCCCCGTTCCCTCGCCACGTGGCAGCCTTCCGCCCGCCATTGCTAGAGGCACCAATGCGCGCAATTCCGGCAAGCCCGTTCGACTGGGGAGCATCAAATTCGGCGACCTTCCACCCGCATTCCCCGAGGATGGTTCTGCGCCGCGACGGGAACCCGCCAAGTGCTCCCCTGTTCTTTCTCGAATTCTGCTCAACTTACCCTTCGACCAGCTCCGGACCGTTCTGGCATCCGAGAGCAACAGCACTTCCGGTTGGAACACGGCCCAGGATCGATATCACGCGGTCGCTGGTGTGGTGGCCGCGAGAGAGGCTAAGCGTTTGAGAGCAGTCGATGCAGTTCGTGCCGGAGCCATTCCCAACGCTCTAGACGTTCAGAAGCGGCTCTCCACACAACGGCGTCATGCCGTCGTCCAGCCTTGGGACGTCTTGAACTGGCAAGAGGAAGTCGCCCAACCCAGAGGCGCGGAGGTCCCTCGACTAGTACGCAAGTGGATCCCTCAGTTCCCGGTTACTCACGAGATGGAGCTGCAGCGACAGGCCCCTGCGCCGGCATACGATGTTCCCGAATCTATGGGCTAGCTGGCTGGTTTGGGAGGTCGTGCGACGCACTCACGATTCGATGATAGCGTTGTTTGGTCTCGAGGAGCGGTCCCTTCGGTACTGCATGACATGATGGCATCAAGGCGTTGATTTCCAGTTTTAATTCTTTCCGGGCATCGCGTTTGGTGTTGGTGTATTCCGCGTGCGTTTCGTGGACATGTTTTGATGTTTGAGGGCTTGGGACATCCCAGCATGCCCGTTTTATGCGGCTATGCCCTCTTGGTTCATACGATATCAGGAACGGTTACTGAAAATACGTTTGCGACCGGTTGAGACCGGGTGTCGAGGGACTACGATACAGGAAAACGAAAAAGTTTTAGAGGATGTGGGTCTGCTGTTAATATGGACCCTTGATTTGCGTGGGTTTGATCACGATGTTGTTCACTCGCAACACAATAATACCCCCTTTTTCGGGGCCTGTCAGTCAACGACGTGGCTCGCTGATCATGATGAGGATTTGGAGTTTAAAAGGTTCGGCTAGGAGCGATGGTAGGGAGGCAACGGATGATTGCCTGCTTAGGGGGCAAATCGGCAGCCCGCGATTAGGTTAGACTGACGGCAAGACGCCCGTCGCGGAAAACCTTGTGGTTCTTCAGGATTGATTAAAGCTATTAGATTAGCTGCCAGAGCAATGTCCCAATGCGGAACTGTTCGCTCAGGCTTCCTAGATAGGTTAGGAGACACTGACTAAAAGTATATCTAGCGTGTGTCCTCGTATCTCATATGTGTGCTACTCATCGAAATCACGGGTTCTAGGCTCATTTCATACGGCCGCTAGTGTCGCAGCGATAGGAGTGACTCTATGGCACGCGACATCCTACGTAAATTACCACTAAATGTTTACATAGGACGACTATGAGCCTATATTGAGGCAGGGGAAGCATTGGTAGTTATGGAACTGGCTCTGTATGCTGATTCCGCTTCACGGGTTGGATGAAATGTCACCTACCCTCCTCATCTGATCTCCTTTCCGCAAGGTTGGATCCCACTTGATGCTACGGCTTTCGAATCAACTTTGCATAGTATTGTATTAACAGGGTACACAAGAAGAAACAAGCCAAGAACTGAGAAATCCTATAGAACGACTAAGAAGTTAGCCGCTATATTCGATCCGTTGTGATGCAATAGGGGATAAACAGCCGCGCTAAAACCCATGTTCTGCCACCTTTTGTATGACATCCAATACGATGATGGTATGGGATGTATTTCGACCAGTGATTGTCCAAACCCCACCTCGCACTTCACTCTGCCATCGCGTCACCCGCATATGTGGGGTGCGAGCTCATGCTGGTTTAGTGGATACAGTAATTAGTAATCCCCGCTGTGCGGGCAGCCAGAATGACAAGCATTAGACCCATGACCAGCGGGGGTCTTCAATTAAGTTGACGGGGAGCAGCAGCGCACTGTAGATCGCTGGCCAGCTGTGGACTGCTTTGGTCCATATTCCTGATATCCTTCCGCTCGCTGTTCTTCTGTCTGATACTAGGTGCGCAATTCTCGAAGCGCCGCCCCCGACCTCTTCGCCCACCTTCTCAGACAGATCAAGCCCAACTGCGCTCTGGCAAGAAGACATGGGCCACTTACCAACGGAGTGGAGCAGCCGGGAGGCCGCGCTGGGGCCAAAAAAAAAGGGGGTCCCAAGCGGGAGCTCGAGCGCGCGGCTTCTTCGCGGGCATCGATGCTGGATCTCGCGTTGTCCGCCATCCTCGGGGCCTGGACGGCACTCGAGGCTTCCGCAGAGACAGCGCGAGCGGTGCAAGGGGCCCTAGACAACTGTTGGCGGCTTGGCGACCAAAGGATGGTCTTTCTCACGCCCTGTCAATGATGAGCTCCCCTGTCTTAGGGAACAGGGTCTCAGCAGGAATACATCGATGCATTTGACGAAATCTCTCCAAGGACAGGCTTTTGCCGGCACGCCTCGCCCTGGCATGATGTGGACCCCGAGGAATGCTAAGTCCGAAGACATAGGTGATCCCTGTCACGTCCGCAGAACGTTCCATTATATAAGAGCAACTTTGATTTATCTTCACAGGGCTAAAGGTTTCTTACCACAAAAACATGATTGTACCTGCCGCGAGTCCGTTTCATTCTTTGCAACTAAGCGACTCAAGCCGATAACCGCACATCACTGGTGTCTACGTCGAGGTTGTTGGCCATCATGATTGCCTCTGCCCCCTCCCTTCCGAAGAGCACGACGGCCCGGTAGTACACCTCGGCGGTAGCCTCGCACACGGCCCGCGCGCCCTCCGCAGCGCACTGGCTGTACAGGTCCGCCCTGAATTTCCTGTCGATGGCGGCCTTGCCGGCCTCGAAGCGGCCCTGGGCTTTGTAGTTGCGGTAGCCGAAGTCGTGCCTCAGGCAGGCGGGCTCGAAGTCAAAGCCGAACGGGTTGTCCGGTGAGCTGGTGCAGCCGTCCGACGACCAGTCGAGCCCCGGCGGCGACCGCGCGTCGCGGGCCGCAAGAAATTCGGAGAGGCTGACGCTGAAAAGCAGCCGGTCCGTCTCGGCTTCGAGCTGGGGCGACTGCCGGATGTCCAGCGGGAGCGAGAGCGCCAGCGGGGTGATGGCGGAGAGGAAGATGGGCAGGAACTTCATCTTGACTGAGTGGTTTTGTCTCCTTGCGGGCGGGCTCGGCGCCAGGATGTATTACAGCTGGGAGACTGGGGGCTTGCGGGAGCTGTGAAGAAGATGATGCCCTCTGAGAGATGAACTGGAGGAGATCGAGGGGGTATAAATATATCTCCTTGGATCGAGCACTCCAAGAAATTTCACTGGTCAATCGGGGTTCTTGCAAATTTCCCAGATCTGCACATGTTAGCTAACTAGGTTTCTTTATGGGCCGGCGCCTTTTGACATGACCATTCAAACGCTGCCCCCCTTGTCGATCTACCGGGCCACTTGTGTCAGCTAACAGGCTCTGCGCCAACTGGAAGTTTGTCGATTGGCCCACAGCCTTGAACTGCTTTGGAATAAAGCTGTTGCCGACGGTGGTTGGACGCGGGATCTCGCAGCGTCGATCATGCCAAGCAGGCAAGACGGGTAGATTAGGCGCAGCTCTACCGGATTCCGTCCAGTCAATCACATGCCGATATTCCATCAAAACCGGCATCGATACTACGGCAACAACTATAACTACCCCGCCTCTCGGGTCAGCTGGTATGCAGGCCTTCTATAAACCCTCGCTCTAGGTGTGTCTGTTACGTACAGTAAACGGTCTCTGCGGTGAAGAAAACGGCAGTAGCTGGGGTGGGCGGCTAATGAACTCAGCCTGGAGACTTAAACACCCACGAATTGCTTGCTCTATCTCGGGCCAACGGCTTTATGCAAGGCGAGGTTTTAAGTTGTTATACACATTGAGTGAAAATTAGAGCGAAAACCTTGATAAGATAGTCGCATTTCATACTTAGTCCTATAGCTAAACCAAAGCCTTGATAATTAATTCATGACATCTACTTACGCCAAAAGGGGCGGGTAAACCTAACCAATCAACCACCAGAACAACGATCAGCCACACGAACCGCTGGCGCCGTTGGACCTTCGATGATAGGATGTTTAAACAGAATAGAGATGCCTAAGGGGCTGAATTCCCTTTCTTGGTTAAACCCCCGTTGGAGATCAGCCCGGCGCTGGCGCATGCGGAAAGGTTCCGCGTCTCGGCAAGCCCCAAAAGGAAGCCAATGTGCAAATCGGGCACCATGAATCGCGCACTGCAGGAAACGTACCGCATACCAGATATGATATGGTCTATGAAAGCATCGGCTGCTGCAGGGATATCATAACACGATGTCTCGGTCGAGATATTCTGTGCTTTAGTCTCATCCGTACCAGCACCGAGAAGACCTTCGCCAACGTGATTCGAGTCAAAATAAGCTATCTCCTAATCCCATGCCAAATGGCTAGTCTAGATGGCTTGTGCACTATAAAATATATATGCACACAGCGGTGGAGGTTGCTTTACCCTATTCTAACCCCTATCCCAACAATCTGCATCGTGGTATACTGTCTTCCCGAGAGGAGAGCGAACAAGAACCTGGAGGGGCTGCCTTGCGTTACATCGGTCACGCATCCGCTACTTCTAGGACTGGTGTTGTCGGTTTTCCAAAGAGGGGTTGATTCTTGACTTGTAGTTGGGGCCAGAACGTCAACTATGGGGGCGTACTGCCCATCGGCCTCTGCTAGTGCGGCAGCTTCCTCAATCGGCTTTGGTCCCGTCTCCTCCAATTTCTGAAATCATCCGTAGGGTTCAGCAATCTCATACAGGCACTTGAGTCCGTCGACCTTACCAGTGTCGTCTCAATGAAAGTACGACACCCCGACGGCGAAATAGTCGCAGTCCAACAACCCCCGGCCGAGCCATGCGTCCCTCGTCAAGGGCGTAAAGCCATAAGCCAATTTCCTATACCTCTCAATGTCACATTGAGACCCTTGTTTGGAGTCGATCGTGAAGGCCAGATGTCCTGTATCTTCTCGTATGAATACATTGAGGGTGACATTAAACCCGCGGTAATCGCGAACGAAATCGCACAAGTCCTCCTCCTTTTGTATGACGCCATGGTATTGAATCCAGTCCATCATCTTCAATTCGAATCAGCGCTCGTGGAGATCAGCCTCTTGTTGTACGAGACCAAGAGCTCGCCTCTCGTCTTCAGGCCGAATAGCAACTTGATCAGGACTTTGGTGGCAAAATCTGCTGCATCTCCGAGGTCCATCGCGTTAGCCATCGCAACCACTGGGCTAGACGTCTCGGGGAAGACATATATGGACGTCGCAAACCGGGCATGACCCCATTGTGGCCTACGAAGAGACCCCCGGCCGCTTCACCACCGAAGACGTATTTCTTATACTGCTCCGCGTCCTGTTGCTTTTTTTTTTCTTGTGATACATCCCAAAAGCGCCAAGGTCTGGCTGTTCAGCGGCCCCTATACCAACCTAAAGAGTTGGCAAGGCTAGAATCGGCCATGGACCGTGGTTTCCAAATCTCTTGGATCCCCCTCAATGGATTTCCGTCGGAATCCCCTCCATGAGCAGCCAGCAATGTATTGGCCCGTTTCAGATCACCATCGACGGAGCTTCGAATCACAAACGAAGACAGGACTGGCGAGTGGTGCTCATCGCTGAAACAATCGGCGGTGATCTTGGTCCAAATGTCCTTTTTTGCCTTCTCATACCCGTGCGCAGCATCGTCCGTTCTTAGACCGTCTAGAGTGCAGATAGTGTCTCGCACGTTGAGACGTCCAAAGATCCGCTGCTGGAGGAATTCAAAATAACGCATCTCCTACACCTTTTGCATAGGAGGATTGATAGCGTCATATGCCTGATTGCTATATAAATGGCACCCGTCTTTGGCTCACTGGCCAAGATAGTTTTCTGTGATTTCACGATTAAGGAACTGTCGTATGAGTCTTCCTCCGAAAGCACAGTGAGGTTAGGACCTACTATGCGGGTGTTTGTGTTGAACTCCAAAAGGTGGGCGCTCGAACCGTTGTTGGTTCGAGCCTATTTAGCTATATATGTCGTATTCCTACGGTTTGGACGTCCTATGCCGGTGGCATGGCGGAGCGCATCACGGATAGTAGCCTCTGTGCCGACTTGCGGATCGTTCATTGGATTGAAGTCTGGAAGATACTTCTGGATAGGGTCATCCCACGACATTCTCCCCTCGCTGGCCAGGATGCCCACTGTGGCGGATAGGAACATATTCGAGCAAGAGCCCAGCATATACGAGGCATTGAAGTCTGCGTCCAGCCCCCCTTTCGATGTCTCATAGGCCTATACTTTTCCGAAGGATGGCCGGAACGTGATGAAGAACTCCAATGGAAATCAAGGGAGCCTGACGTGTCTCTTGAACCCTCGCAAATTTCTCGCAAGCCCGTACGAGCCTACCCTCTTCCGCCATGACGTTATTATGGAGCTGTTCAGGCGGTTGGCAGGGGATTAGCAAATATTGGATATCAACTTTTGAATCAACCATCATTAGAGAGGCTGACTTGCTATATGTGCGGCATGGGAGCTGACCTATGCGATAGTGCTGCGAGGCATTTTGTAGCTGGGTTTCTCCTTACTGTCGACATATCGCTTTCTACTGCTGGCAAACATCCATTCAAATTCAAGGAGAGAGTGATTCGTGCTTCTGGGGCTATATAAGCAGATGATACTTCAGAGATGTAGAAGGATATTACACCTTAAGGTGATTCACATTCCGTCGAGGCCAAAAGCAACGGTTAGCTCAACCTCATCCCAACTCGGAATGGTGAGATTTACCCAATGTCAATTATCTACGTCTTCGGGTTATCATGGCTATACCTGAGGCTGATGTGCTCAAGGTGTCACAAACACCCCATAAGCAAACATAGCACCTAATCAACATCGCCATGCTCTACTTGTTGGTTCCTTAGGGATGCCGCGCTCACCTATGATGACAAGCATTTTTGAATTCGTAATCTTGTTACACTGGTTGGAGACTTGAAGTAAGGCCCTCAAGAGCGTGTTGGAGAACCACAACACCAATCCGCGATTTACGTGCATGATAACATGCCAATCAACCAACCCTACTCCGCAATACTGTCAAGGTAATGATTGGAGCAAACTACAGTTTTCCTCATACTTTGCTCAAGAGATGATATTATTCTACATCGTATTCCCTTACCACTACTAGGGGCTTCAAGAGGGAACAACCCTTATCAACTCATTAACGCGGTAAACAGGGGTAACCCATTTTCAGGTGCGGATATCGGTATTAGAGACGAAACCAATTCAAATATGGAATCCTATTGGGGGTCACAATCAAATACATAAGTTAGTCGTTGAGATGGTGTTAATAGCAATGTACCAGCACCATTTGGTAGCTTATGTAATTTCTCCTCTGAAAGATGTATGCTTCTTTCCATATATGGTTTTTTTATTCGACCTCTTCAGCTTTCTATTCCCCATTACGGCAATTAGACGTCACCTCATACTACCAACTCTATATTCCCGTAATCCAACCAGCTGAAGTCGGGGAGGTCGTCCTAGGGATTCTATGTTTTCCGTTTCGACATGCTTTGGATTCTTCCCTTGCCCCCCTGCCTTCTCTTGCTTTTCTTTTATTCGACGTCTTCCCAAGAGCAGAATCCAATATACGGGAAGCGGAAACTGCATCCTGGGCCGTGGCAATATTCCGCTCGCTTTTCGAGATTGTCGGCCCTACCGCTTCTTTCCTGCGAGGTTCGGTTAAGGGCTTCGCCATGGTTGCGGGTACTGCTCCCTGTTCTTAATCGAAGCTCTTGTGTAAGTAAGGCATTTTTATTTAATTATTTCAATATTTAATTATAATTATAATTATAATTTATTTATTTATACGTGTGTATGTGTATGTCAAGGCACGCCGCTAGTCCTCCAGGGTTACCGTCCTTTTGACAATGCCTCGTTTCTGTTCTGCTATTGTTTTACTACTCTTAACTTGCGCGTGAGCAGCAGGTGGGACGCTGGATTTCTATATCCCACCAAGTGCAATCCGTCCTGGCACGGATTTAAGCAAGTCTCTTATCGAATAAACAAATAACACATTGTTAAAAGCAATCTGCTGCACACAAAGTGTGAAGTGAAACCTGAAAAATGTGAGGCCCCACACTATGGCGGGACACTATCATGTCTTAAATCTCACACAAAGAACGATTGTGAAATTGACGCGTACGCAGAAAAAGGCCTTGTCTTGAGATAATAATAAAAACACACCACTTAAACCTGGATTTCGGCAGCCTAAGCACCTAAAAGCATCATGTTAAAAGATATATTAAAGGTCTGTTAATAGATTACACACTACGTGACCCTCCTTGTGGGCCTAGGTCTACTGGACTATTTACTTAGAATCTGTGGGTCATGTAGCCCTATCCGAACTCCTATTCCAACAATTCAAAGCGATGTGGTATAAACAAGCATATATAGTTTTATTCATAGTCGGTTCCGCTGATATGGTTTCGTCATTGTGCCTAAAGCCAAGACCCATATAATGTCGTTCGCACTTAGTTAATTTGATACGGTTTTGTTATGGTATGAAGACCAAATCGAGATTGATGCGATGAATTTTGATTCGCTGCCAGTGCCGGCAGAACGGCGATAGGTATTATACAATAAACAGAGCAAGCCACCTAAATACTTTTTTTGGCCCAATATCCCTTACCCGTTGCTTTCGTAACCCCTGATATGCATCTCTGCAAAGGGTCTGAACCGCTCAACCATCCGTTTCTTAACTCCATGATTCGTTAATATCCCCTTGCGGTCTCCCCAAAAAGGGGACAGCAGCCTCCTACTCTGGAATACAACCCGCTCTAGACAGATTGTTCTACTGCACCGGTGGAATGAAATGCTGACAGCTACTTCAGCATGGGTATCTCTAGAAACTCGTGATATTTTGTGCGGGGGAAATTGAAGTGGTGTGTCCAATTTGACCATATATATTAGAGAGAATTCGGACGTTGCTTGAAGCCGTCCTTGTTGGTTCAGCACCGGATGTGTGTTGGTGTCGTCGGTAAGTCGAACGGTAAGTGGTCGTCGGCTCGTACAAGTTTCTTCGGGTGTGCTAGCGTTGTTGAAGTCGTTGATATAGGATAGAGGTGATTAGGGGTTCTGATTTGTTGGCGTGAATGATAAGTGGAATTGATGTCGTTTTCTTTACGACTGGACTTCATCCCTCCTATACACTAAGGGAAAGGTCTCGGGTTGAAGATAGGGGCTCCAAAAGGTTGCGGGGGCCAAGTCTGTCCTGCTGCGGTGGCGCCAACCAGCTGTTCGAAAGCTTGTAACCGCCGAGCTAATTCCTCGTTCTTCTGGGCCATAGAACGATTTCTCCGCTCAAGCTGATGTATGTATTCTGTGGCCTTCGATAGAACCGTGCCCTGAGACGTGTAAGTGTCACTCTAAGCAAACATCGGTATTGCGTCTCGAAACTCACCTTGCTGACTTTCGGTGCTACCCTCGTTGACGCCATATCATCGCCGTCTTCCGGAATGGCACGCAGTGACGGTATCGCATCCCTGAGCTCGGCGATCCTGTCTTTGAGGTTGGTGCGGTACTTGCGCTCAATGTCGTTATGTGCTGCCCTGTCGCTGCTCTTAGGCTTTTCCCTAGGTTTCTCCATGCTCCCGGCCGAGTTATTGCGCGACGGCATCCGTGGTCTGGGTGCGGCGCGTTTCGGTTCGGGTTCGTGGCCCCTGCTCTTTTCCACGGCGTTTGAGCTCTGGTTCATGCCGAAACGGAAGTCCATCCCTGCTGGCGGGGCTACGCTTTGTTGCTGTTGTTGTTGAGGCAGAGTTTGGCCAGAACCCAGCGCGATGGCTAGTAGTCTTTGCCGCTCCGGGTCATTGAACGGAATGTTCTGGGGAAGGTATGGGTCCATATGGAGTCCCGGCTGGGGCCTCTCCCAGCTGAGAGGTGTGGAGTATAGTCTCTCCGGAGCCTCGATCGCACTTGTCGGCGACTCCGTCTTCAGGCCGTCCGCGAGCGCCATTGAGAAAAGCTCCTCCTCGTCCGACAGCGCGTGTTCCAAGGCGCTATCGTCAATGGAGTTCTCGGAAGATGATTGGAAAGCCAGATTGTTGAAACTGCCGGTTGTTCCGACAGACGAGGCCCTGGAATAGGGTTGGATCCAATCAAATAATCTAATCTTAAGTTAGCCTCTGGCGGCTCGGAAACAGTCAGCGAAAGGAAGCGGTAGCCACCATTGTCTTGGCGGGTAGCGAAGACTTACCTGACTTCGGACTTGTTGGTGTCCTGTTCCGTCGCGACGTGATATAGACTCTCGTTGTCGCTGTCGAAGCGCAACCAATAATCTGAGCAGTCGAGGACAGAGAGATCTTGCTTCTTGGAGTCCGAACACTTTCTTTTCTTCGTCGAGTGCCGCTTGGGGGTCTTATCGTCCTTGAACTTGCGGGGTTGGTCCCGGGCCGGCTCAGAACCGGATAGGCTGGTGATGGTATTGGTGGGCTGAGGTGAGTTCAAGAGGCCTGAACTGACAGAGCTGTCTAAGTTGTCCCAGAAGGTAGGCGGGGACAATTGGTCGATAAAGCTTGAGGATTTCTCTGTGGAATCTAGAGCCTAGGGGATGTTAGAGGCTATTTGAAGGCGCCCCAGCTGCGACAACGCCAGTTATATACAGAGACCGGCCGTACGTTACCTTGTTATTGGCGCTTGAATAAGTTCCGATGTCAGTCATGACACCACAGTCCATATCGAGTCCTCGAACTCGATACAACAAAATCGTCGCTGCTTGGTCGCGATATTTAAAAACTCTCTTCTCAAATAAAGAAGTCCGTTGTTGTCTGTAAAATCGCCGGTTGCACAACCGAGGTAATAAAATCTGCTCTGAGCTTGGGCAGTCGTGTGCCGGGCTCGAGTCGTGATAGTGGGAAAGTTCTTGGCAGTCCTATAGGCAGGCTTGGCAATGTTTGTGTTAGTAGAGGGGACAGCCATGTGTAGTCGACCCCGTGCGAGGCAAGAGCTAGACCAAAAATGGGGACTTCCGAATTGATGTGAAGTGGAAACCAACACAGGTGCTAATCAAGGCTACCTCAAAGTTGGTGAATATGTTTGAGAGGGAGAGAAACGATTGTGCTACTCACAGTAGGTACCAAGTGATAGCAGGCGGTTGTATGTGGCACAATGATGCTTAGATTGGTAGTGCAGAAAGATGGTGTTGATAATGATGGTGGTGGATGGTGAAATGTATGCGCCACTGGTTACTCCACTTCGATGAATGGGAAGACTATGATGTAGTTGGATGTCTTTTTGGTGATGCTGGTGGTGATGACGACGATAGAAGGAGCGAACGACGGGAACAGCGAAAGGCTGATAGAGAGTTAAAAGCTATGGAACGATCCCACCCGGGAGAGACTTCACCGACAGGCATGGGCGAGACCGCCCGACAATGGGTGGTGGGACCCGATCTGGTGGCCTGATACGGAGGATACAAGTTGACAGGATTCCGGTGGACGTTCCGATAAAACACGACCCAAGTCCAGAACGAGACGCGCTTCGGAACATCTTTGGCCTCGTGGCTTCGGCGCGGTTAACTACCAGGTTAGATGCTTCCAGAGCGCTTGCATCCCTCTACAGCACATCCCTTGCATGACCTGAGCGGATTTCCCCTTTGACCAATAAATAATTGCTACTTCGTACATACTTACCTACACACGATGCATACTTTGTATCTGCAAAGCCCAAGCTTCAGCATACTCTCGCACCTTTGCACATGGTGATGTGGGTAGGTGACAGTGGCCGCCAGCGTGCGTCAGAACAGCATCACAAGAAACATGCCCCCAACAACAGCATTTTTTGCGCCCCTCGTGAGTTCCAGTCGTTCTAGCCCCTGGAGGTCTTCGCAACGTCTTGCAGGGTTCCAGCGGGTAATAGAAAGCCCTGTTAGACGCGACAAGTATTCGCCCAGCTCGTTAATATGTGATGGTACAAATAACCGGCATGAAAAATGGTCTGATTCGAACCGGAATTACACATGGTCGAGGTTCAGCGCACGTCAGAGAATTGCAAAGATGGCCTGACATTTTGCTCCCGGGGTGGGTCAAGCGACAAGGGTCCACAAATCTGGACAGTGGGCTAGAAGCGTATAGGGTGCCCTTGTTACATTATCATGTCAAATATCAGGCCATTCACAAGGCTGAGGGAGGAGATCGTATGAGGCTTGCCGAAGCGACTGCGGCTAGCGGGGACTGTGATCCGCCGTAATTGGCTGGAGCCGTTCAGCCCTGGAAGGCCTCCGCAGCGATTGGGCATTTAGGACTCTGATCTTGCAGAGATCCCCCAAAGTACTAATACTGTAAGTAGAGCTATGCAGATCCAATCAAGGACCAGATTCAGCTTCTCGCCAATTGGAGATCCTCTCGGGCGCTGGCGAATCACGCTAAATCTAAAAGAAACCATGGGAATCTGCACAATTATTAGGTAAAATCCCATCCTTTTCTCTTGCAGATTAGGTTTCAATTTCCTGCCAGAGGATTTGGTTTTTCTCTTATTTAGTGGGCCAGAAACTTTTCTAATATTTGATAATATAATAAGGATAATTACGCAAACTTTTTTATGGTATTATTATGTTCAAATAACTATTGCTACGAATGCTGTCATTACAGGGCATGTGTCGAAGCCGTTATCAAATCGAAGTTCTACCTAGTAGTGTAGTTGGGGCCCCTCCTACAATAAAAACAAGCGTCGAGGGTAAGCCGCGAGCGGGAATAAAAGGATGGACCTGATCCTGTATCTCGATTCCGGATCCATTGATCCAAATATGCATGAACAATTCACCGGCTTGCTACACGTAAAACCTACCAAAGTAGCAAGAAGAGGCACCCTCACTACTACTAGAAATTTATGAATTTCCGGGCAATATACTCCAGGGTTTGGGATATGCAAATGCAGGGAGGTTCGGCCGAGGGAGCCCCAATACCTTCGAATTCGAGCTTACCAATGATTCAGATCAACTAAACCGTACCTTTTCTGGGGCCGTTTGTGGACCAGCTGCCGCCATCAAACCATATACGACCGCCGCCCCAGCAGAATCCGAATACGACATGCCGAACTGTTATCAGCAGCAAGCAAGGACGAATTACCTCTATAGCCCCAGAGTGTCCTGAAAAAAAATATTTTCTGATCAGTTGACCCCATTACCCTGTCGTTGCGCTTCGCAGTCGGCCCAACCAATTTGCTGTAGTACAGTGATGCAGTCATAGCATTAGAGGGGCATGGAGAGGGAGATTAGACAGAGAGCCACGGCACCGAACATGCGCCCCCGCGTAATGGAGTAATGACCGCGACCACCCGAAATGATCGGCATCCTGTTCTCCGGCAAGCCGCGTTCGATGCCGTGGTCGAAATTGGTGGGCGGTAATGTTGGGCGAGGCCGGATCCCGCCTTAAAGCGTAGCTGCTTTTGACAATTACCTACAAACCTGTAGTATCTATCTTCAAGGCCGATTTTTTATTTGAGCGGGCGGTCCCTTCCCACTATCCATCTAGCCTGCATAGGTTCTTCGATCCGGTCCGGCGGTACATTACCTAGTCGCCTCGGTGGGTGCCGCTAGGTAAACCCAACCGTTTATGATTGCTTTTGATAGCTTAGACGTGCACGTTTTATGACGATATGAAAGTCAATAAGTGGAAGCTAATACTAGCCACGGGACCCGAGAATTCTTCGTCGCCTACCTAGGTAGAAAGTTTTTACGTGGAAATGGTGCGCCGCGAGCCGACTATCGGCGAGCTCCGACGACCGCCCCTATTATCCAATCCATCAATCCCAAGGGCAACGCCCCCTTTCGTGACCTACCGGTATCGTGACATTCCCCCCTGGGTCTGACACACAGTCAAGAGGGGGTCGCAGGCCCACAGGATCGCGACATTAGTCTATTACACAAAGCGTCACGGCTAACGGGGGCATTCGATGCAATCTCATACCAATCTCCCCCAATTCTTCTGTGTCATCCCGGTTCTGTCCGATTCGGCTGCACAACACACTACGACGGTTCCCTTGCCGGCCGACATTCTCTACGCCTGTTGCTGTGTGAAAAACGAGCGCAGACGTTCTTCTATCTTATGCCCCCAAGTTACCTCTCTCACTGTGCCTGGGGACATTCCTCCAAAGCATGACTGCATCCTCGGTACGGCATGTAGATGCGAACATGCGGAGGAACCTCGTCGTTTCACCAGACTGTTGCTGTACCTCGCGTCACGCGAGCAGTTCTGCCGAATGTGGTCCACGCTCCCGGGGTCTCTGCGGAAGCTCCCGTGCGCCAGATTGATTGTATGTATGCGCGCCCCTTGCCTTAGCAGGGCAAACAAGGGGGTGTTGTTATTGCCTGCATATGCAGACGCACCGGCGCCGCTTCCGCCCTGCACAGCACGGTCACTACCTAGGTAGGCCCCCCAGATCTTTGCGGGCCTCCGATCTCTCTCGCAATGTCGTTAGACCTGGGCACGGCAGTTGGGGGAGCTGGGAACTCCCTTTGACGATTACAGTCCAGCTTTGCCTCCTAGCGCCGATGGGGAAGGCGAGGAGAAGCCTCCGATTTCCTTTGGGTTATTCACATTGCCTCCGGCGAACCGGCTCCCTGTCGCGCATTGCGCTGCGTTCAGTCCTAGCCATCCTACTAGCCATCCTACCAGCCCGCTTGCATCGATGCAACACGGTAAACGAGACGACAAACCTGGTTCAGCGCGTGAGTGGTCTTCACGAATAACCTCGTCACTCAAAGATAGCCTTTAGACGCATCGAGCCGTCCTAGATATACGGTTCTCATCGACGGAACTTATTAGGACAGTACGTTTGGGGTGAACTTGTTTTTGGGTTGGTAGAGGGTAGATTGACTGATACCAGCGAATCATCCTTTCGAGTCAGACCTGCGGGAATCGATTATTACAGCGATATCCCATGAAGAAAGACTACGATGGGATCCGTCGGCTTTCGAAGCTCGACGGCGACTCCATATATAGCATGGATGAAGTCTCTGAACTATCACCTCAAGGTCTAGATCAGAGAGCCTGGCAAGGATACAACATCGTCGTGGCCTCTCGGCACGGAATGAGAACCAAGCGTCCGTGACCGGGCGGAAGCATCTCTGAGGGTGAGGCATCCTAACCTAGGACAAACCTCACTGCAGCTTGCGAGGATGTAAGTCCTGTCACTCGGGGTTGTTTGGAACTGAGGACAGCCCTGGGATACCCATGTTTTTACGGGTTCCTGAGCCCGCTCCAACATTACATCGTCGATGGCATATCCGCTAATCAACTTCGGCTTTATCCAGACCGATTCAGTCAGTCGCTCGAAGAAACTAGTTATCGTGATCGTTTCACCATTGTTATAGTTGCATACTTAGTCATGGGCCATAACGGGTGCATTGTTGTGCCCTACGTGCCAACCTCCCGTTTTGTGTCTCTATTCAGGCCCCTAAGATCTGTAAACGTCCTGCCCGCATACTGACCTAGTCCTGACTCTCAACTATTCCAGGCTAGACCTGGAATTTCTGCGTCAATGGCGCTGACATGAGGGCCAGCGGAAGGATACATTTGCTCAAAATGGATATATCTATCTGTTCACCACCAGATTGATGCTCTGCCCTCTTCACGGGCTCTACCATTGTCGGATCCAATCATACCAAGGCGTGATATGCGTACGCCGAAAGTTAATGTCGCTGCCTTCATACTCCCACGGTTCGCGGATTAGAGGTGGTCCCTGGTACATGGGTCTGGGCGGTACCCGGTAGGCATGTCGGTCAAGATCAATGACAAGCTTGACATCGATGTCTCTCTGAAGCTTATCTGCAATCTGAGTGACTCGGTCCGCGGCATGCTTGCAGTACGGATCGAACTCCCTGAAAGGAGCTAGCTCCCCAAACCATCGCGTCGGAGATCGCAACCTGGCTGGCCATTGCCATCGTCGGGTGAACTTCTCGTAATCCGAGAAACCGAACCCGTCATCGTGCTGGTCCGCGATGTGTTTCCGCAAAGCTGTCCGGCTACGAACATGATCGGGACAACCTTCAGGGAGAGCGGCATGCCGCACAAGGCCAGGACCGAAACCCTCGACACTGAAGAGGTGATCCACAACGAGAAAGAGTTGGCGTAGCTTTGGCAAGCCTCGGATAGCGTTCTCAAACCGGTCTTCGTCGAGATACGCCTTATCGCGAGCAGTGCTGCCGCAGATCGTAACGGCTAGCCTCTCGAGTTTGTCGGCGTACGAAAGGTTAAGGATGGCTCCGAACAGTGCCGGCAAGGTGAGCGGGCCAGGAAAGTAGAACATGTCAGAACTATGGCTTACGGGGACGAGGACGTCTTCTTGGTGAGGACGCGCGATCTGCAGATGTTCAAGCTGCTGTGACGCCGCTGCTGCATGAGCCTCGTGGCTAACCAGCAGCAGTGGTGAGGCCTGTCTGCGCTTCCCAGAGGAACAATATCCATCGTTGTTGGGGAAAGGGCCGAAGCTCTTATGGCTGCTCCAGTCAGGCGTGTTGTCGTGTCCCCAAGGAATGACCTGGAGATACCCATATTCGTGAGATGCGATATTCCATATCATGAGTCGGATTTCTGCGGGAAGTTGTGCAAAGTGGACGAATTTCTTGCCAAGATTTTCGGCTGACTGTCGCCTTCCCCGTGGGATAACTGTGTCTTCTGCCATTTCCGCTGCTCTTGCTGGAACTTGAGTTGGGGGTAGGTGAAAATGGCGCAAGTGGTCAGGTGGTAATTGTGTTTGGGATGGTTTGATTGAAGAAGGGAAGACATGGGGACCTACCCACATACTTAGATATATATGGGCCGGTGTGTTGAAGGCGGATTTGAGGGCATTAAACGTGTATTTTCCTGGGGAAGCGATGACCACCCACTAGATAGTTGAATAACCTTGAAGCTTATCGAACCTCATGGTAGCCCTCGTATTATCACGCATAGTGGCTCTTGCTCTAGGTATCGGCAAGTGAACACGCCCAGAAGACTTCCTTTAACATCCTCAGGGGTTAGGTACCGCATAATGCTTATTCGCTCAACTTTGCCGTAAACTTAGGGGTCAGTTCTAAACGAGATCGCCTGTACACCTCGAAAGCTTTTCTAATCTGGTAAGTAGCACCCGGCTTCCGTGCTGCCACTTCTTCACTGCACGAGGGATCAGGGAAAAGAATGGTCCCAGCAACCCCCATGGGGTAATTACCTGCATACCTAGGTACCTAAGTACTTACCTAGTTCAGCCTCATAAACGCCAGAATTGATGGCGTCACAGAGACCTGACTGTACCCTAGCTAGCCTATGGGTGGTCTGTGCATTATGCATTGTATTCACTCACACGTGTAATACGCCAAGACCGTTAAAGTGGATGCTGATGTTACCCATTTCAGGATCTAATTCCAGCCCTACCTCGTTTCCCCAATTGCCCCAGTCATTGTTTCGCATGGGATGGCGCAAAGTGCACTTAGATTCCCAGCCGAGGCATCTTCACGTGTGAACTCCTGTTGTCATAGCACCTTCATTCTGATTTACTTGACTTCTTTCTGCATGGACTCAGCAAGCCATACCTGGTCCCTGGTTTTGCGAGACCCCCACAGCAACCCAATCGTCACTACGTTTGAGTTCTTTCAAGCTGTGGCTTATCGTGATCGGGAGTCGACCCTCGAGTTCTACTAGCCAGTTCTAGGTAATCAAAGGGGGGCAGTTTCTGCGAGGTTCCGACGCCTCCTCCTTCATTCTGAGCTATTCATTGCAGCCGGGGAATTATTACACCAAGCTCTGGGAGTCAGGACAACCTAATCCTGAGCGTCTAGCCGTCATGGCGTCAGAGGCGGGCTCATCGAGCCAGCCTGCGTTCTCCCCGCTCGAGGTCCCCAAGTCCGACGTCGTGTCGCGCCCGAGAGCAGGGTCCAAGTCCAAGCCAAAGACGCCCGCCGATCCAATTCTACGCAATGCGTTGAGGTATACCATTTCCGCGCGGGAGTATGAGAAACTTCATAAATATGTCTTGTCGCGATCTCGCCTTTTGAAGAAGAGGATGCCCAGCGTTAATGCCGTGGAGAACTACATGGAAGGTACCAGCCCACGGAGGAGTTCCGTTTCGCGGCAGGACACGGGCAAAGGCAAAGGCAGAGAGGATGACGTCGTCGGGGATTCCAGTAGGACGGGCGGGGATACTTACAATGCGCGCGCCATTCGACACGCGCTGCGCGTCTTCATCGCGACTGGACTGGGAATGAAAGCGTACGAGGTGGCCATGGCCCGGCTGAAGGGGGGGAGAGAGTAAGTCTAGCCTGGGAGATGAGAGTGAAGGGGTTTCTGGATCGCGAACCGCTAATAGCATCTCGTAGCGCCGCATCGACGAAGAAGGGTGAATCTTTCTACAAATCGACAACCCTCCGCCTATCACTGTCACTCTCTAGCATCCTCCTACTGTATCGACTACTCTTCCGCTTCCTCAACCGACTTCGAGCCCACCTCTTGGATCCCTCCGCGGCACCGTTCCGCGATCGCAACCCACGAGCCTCCATGACGTTAACATCGCCGTATGCGCCGGCGATAGGCGCCAGCCTGGCGGGTCTCGCTCTGGGTATCTACCCATCGGCTCAACTTCGCGTATCAGTTGCCATCTATGCCATGTTTCGGGCGTTGGAGTTCGGTTGGAACCTGCTGGAGGACGAGGGTGCGATCTGGGGATGGAAAACCCGAACAGGCGGGAAAGGCTTGGTCAAGCGAGAAAGACCCTGGTGGTGGGGCAGTTGGCTTCTCCAACCTTTCGCTGTTGGGCAGCTTCTCCATGCGGCTGTGTTTGATCGTGAATGCTCACCAACAGGTCTTTTCGATTATCTCTGGAAGGGAACATCGACCTATCTCCACAGCGCGCCCGAGAACCTACCTGCCGGCGCCCGCTGGCCCGGCCCTTGGGATATTGCGGATAATTTGGCCCGGATGGCCAAACTGAACTGGCCGTACGTATCGCCCGCAAGCTCCAGTTGTTATATGCCTTCTGACAGTCATAGCAGACCCTACGTTTCGCCGACCCTCTTCCCCAACCAGCCCACACTGCCTCCGGCCCTTACGGCGGTGGCACCCCTGACAGACCGGGCACACCCGCTCATCACATCCCTGAGCTGTGCCACGCTCCACCCGTCGGACCCGTCCTGTTTGCGGACCTATATCACCTTCTGGGCGCGCTCGTTCCCGCGGATAGGCCGCTTCTTCGTGCTCCTCTACTCCCTCCTCATGCTCCCGCAGTACAAGCTCCTGTACAACTCGCCGCTCTACCTCGTCAAACACCTCCTGTCGCGGGCGCTGTGCCTCTCGACCTTCGCCACGGGCGCCATATCGACGGTCTGGGTCAGCATCTGTTTCTTCCAGGCCTACCTGCCGCGCACTTTCCTGCCTACTCAGCGCTTCTTCCTCGGCGGGTTCCTCGCCGGCCTTTGGGCCTTCGTCGAGCGGCGCCAGGGTCGCCCTATATTCCTATACAGCGCGCGAGCGAGCGTCGACTCTCTCTGGAAGGTCGGCGTCAAGCGCCGCTGGTGGCGGGCCATGCGCGGCGGCGACCTCTGGATCTTCGTCCTGGCGCTCGCCGTCACGGGCGCCGTCCACGAGAGGGACGCCAGGGCCATCCGCGAGAGGGGGTGGCGGAAGGGCGTCAGCTGGATTAGGGGCACCGGGTTCAGGGACTGGGGGCTCGAGGAGGATGAAGAAGACGAGGGGCAGGGCGCTGCGAAGGAGGAGTAGTGGGGATATCCGACTTTCGTGCCGTGTTAGGTGGTGGTAGCTGTGGTGTAAGATCTTGTGTGGCTGCGGCAGCACCGGGTGTTGCCGTGTTATGATTCCATGATGTTGGTGTTCTTGAGGCCCCCCTCTATACTCCTGGATGGGTCGGAGGGGATGGGCGGAGCCGGGGACTTTTCTCGGTGAATTTTATATACCTATGGACGTAGTAGTAGTGTTTTGGCATGAGCCCGCAAAGCTGGACATGGTTGATCGGAAGCATCGTGTTTCCTTATAGTTAGTAATTTTGTAGATAGTTGTAAAGTTCTCGATCTTTTGGACTATTCTTTTCTTTTTCCGAAGAGATGGGCGGCTCAAGTCTACTCCCTTTTTAAACCCTTATTATAACGTTAAGTAAACTCACTCTTTCGTGTCACTTAAGCCCATATTTGACGCGTCCTGTCTTTCATTAAATTTTGTGAGAGCTTGTCGAGTATACACACCGCAAGCTGTTTTGGCTGCTCATGACCGTCATTCTATGTCTGCGCTTTTCTATCTGATCATGACCTATTGACCTGCCATATAATCGTAATATCCCCATGTCTATCCCTGCTATGCCTGGCATGACGGCCGTTACAATGGAGCATACAATGCTCTTGTCTTACAGTAAACCAAGCCCAACGTACGTCCTCCAGTGACGCATCAGTCCCTCAGGGCCTCGATATCCTCGATCTCTTTGACGGCCTCAGTGGTCAATATCAGGGGGGCATCATCGCCAACGCAGACGGTGTCCTCTATCCGTATGCCCATGCCCCTGAAGTGCTCGGGGAACCGATCCTCGTCGGGAACGTAGACGCCGGGCTCGACGGTCACGCAGTGGCCCTCGCGCAGCGGCACGTTGCGCGGGTAGCCCGGAACGTCGTGCACGTCGAGCCCCACGTAGTGGCCGAGGTGGTGCGGGAACAGGCGACTCATGTCGTCGCCCGCGAGCCGGAACCCGAGGTCGTGCAGCTGGTCGCGCAGCGCCGTCTCGGCGATGCCGTGCAGCTTGTCCAGGGACAGGCCCGCGCTCGCGCGGCACAGCGACACCGCCGACCGCTGCGCCCGCAGCACCGCCGCGTACAGGTCGCGCTGCGCCGCGGAGAACCGGCCCGACGCGTTGTTCGGCCAGGTGCGCGTGATGTCCGTCGCGTAGGCGCCGTACTCGCCGCCGGCGTCGACGAGCACGAGGTTGCCTTCGTTTTCGTCTTCGCTCAGGGCGGCGCTGTTCTGCACGTAGTGGATCAGCGCCGCGCGCCGCCCGCCCGCCACCACCGGGATGTACGCCGAGCCGTCGAGCCCCGCAGTCTGGTACCGGTACTCGAGGAACGCCGCTAGATCCTTCTCGTACCGCCACGGGCGCCGCATGGCCTCCGTGATGGCGCGCCCGGAATCCCGGCCCGCGCGCCGCATGTTGGCGATCTCCGCCGGCGACTTGACAGCCCGCAGCTCGTTGACGTGCGGCCGCAGCGGCGCCGTGGGGACGCCCGGCGCGATCGCCCGCATCAAATTCCCAAGCTTGGTCGGTACGCCGTGCCTCGTGAGCTCGGCGTCCGTGAAGATCTTGCTGACGCCCCGCAGCGCCTCCGGCAGCAGGTGCTCGGCACGGCCGATATCCCCGGCCTCATCCGCATTCCAGACGTCCCGGGCCGCGTCGACCCCGCTCCACGGCCCGCTCCACTGCTCGGCCCGCGCGTCCTTCGGCCGGCAGTACAGGTAGAACACGTAGTCGCCGGGCGCGTCGCCGGTGCGGCGCAGCACGGCGATCGACTCGGGCTCCGAGAAGCCCGTCAGGTACAGGAAGTTAGTCTCCTGGCGGAAGGCGTGGAACACGGCGCCCGAGCGGTACTTGACGGGGGCCGCGGGCAGGAGCACGGCCGAGCCGGGCGGCAGCGCCCCGCACAGCGCCGCCCGCCGCTCGTGGTACTCGACCGCCGTTATCCCCGGCGTCAGCTCCCCCGGCGCCAGCAGATGCGGGTGCGTCTCGTGCACGGGCTGGCCGAAGAGCAGCTGTGATGCCGGCACAACTGCTGTGGAATACGCACGTCTCTGTTGGACCGTGCTGATAAACGGGCGACATGGTCTCAATGCTGTGGTTATCCGGGTTATCTCAGCTTGATGCTGCTTGGGAAGGTGTGGGCAGGCCGGGAGGGCGCGGTGTTCGACATGGCATCTCAGCTGCCTCAATGGCAGTTGGCTGAACTTCATTATGAATTTTAGCTTGGTTATGGGTGCCAATGCTTAAACGTACGACAAGAACCCATCGTTCTGCTCAAATGGACATGCCCGCATACAATAATATATGTTGGTTGTAAGTGCGAGTATCGGATGTGGCTGTTCAGAGGCTCAAATCGTTACTTTTCAGCCCCAGCCCGGAAAATTCACGAGAGTTATGGTTAAGTAGGTACCTACTGCAGCCTGCAGGCACTGCTGCCTTTGGTTGCTGTGCTGCTGTTCGGTGCAAGGTTGTAGTGGGGTTGTAGTGGGGTTGCTGGGTGTTTAGCACTGTTTACCTGTAGTATTTACTGTGAACTAGCATAGAGATGGGGGGGGGACCGTGCAGCCTTTTGTTTGTTGTTGATGTAAAAATGTCAATTCCAAGATAATTGTTAGTGCTAGCGTCATCGGCGTCCAGAACTTCCCTTCACCTGGTAAACTAAATTTACCTCGACTTTTAGACGCAATTTGGCGACTCTTCCGCCCAACCCATCCAAGCACTCAACTCATTGTTCTGTCTTTCCAAGCTTCTTCAAGCCATCCGAGGCCTTACTTCACGTGTCTTCGGATCCAGTGATCGCATTGAAATCGTTTGTCTCGCTCAACTCGGCCTCAATGTCTTCCTAAAGCCGGGGTATACGACCGTGTTTTCCTCGTGTCGTGTTTTGGTTGTGTCACGTCTCGTCAGAGTCGCGTGCCGTGGCCCAGTGCAAGCTCTGCTCAGACCAGCAGCCCCCAGAACCTGACCCCTCTTAACGCACCAACTCCTACTTGGTGCATGCCATCCATCAATCAACCATATAGCACCAATTCACCTCACTTGCTGTTAAGAGAGACCTGTGATACGGGAAAGAGCCTCGAGTTGGCTTGAATCATAGTTACCTACCCTATTATATTCGGCCTCGGACAAAATAGGCGTCACCCTCACGACCAGTCGACCGAATAGTTACTTATACTCGAACTCACTTATCACGTAAAAATTCCTCGACGGCCACCCCCACATAACATGGTAATATTGAGGTTACGATAGGATTAGGAGCAGGACATTTATATGGCAGCAGTATCTCTATCGCCAACACCATTCTCTCTTTCCCTTTCCACCATGTCCACCACTAGCAGACGAGTCCCTTTATCCTCCAACCAGAATGCTGCAAACTCGCCACTTAGAACCTCTGCCGCCGCAAATGCCAACAGCTATGGCGCCAAGCAGAAACGCTCCATGGCCCAGATTCAGCGCGAGGAACAATATGGTCAGCCACCGCCGGCCAAGAAGCAGATGCTGGATACCAACGCCACCGGCACCCAGCGTCTGTTGAAGTCGCCCTCCCAACAGCAGCCGCGCGTCACCAAGAGCCAGGTCGTGCTCCAGCAGAAGCGCCATTACGCCGGGTCCAGCTATGAGAACAAGGTAGCGAGGGAGAGGTCTGGACAGACGCAGCAAAACCAGCGCCATCATGCCGAGTCCGCTGCTGCCAAGATCACCGAGAAGGATGTCGAGGGGATCCTCAACTGGCAGAAGCACCATCGGGCTAGGTTCCCCAACATGGTTTTCTTCTTCGACCACGTCCCAGAAGATACTCGTAGGAAGCTGACCAAGGAAATCGCTTCGCTGGGCGCTGTAAGTAAACTTGGGATGTTGCTGCTACCCGTTACCACTGGTCGACTTACACTCTCTATCTAGCGCGAAGAGAAGTTCTTCTCCATCGATATCACCCATATAGTGACAACCCGACCCATCCCCCAACAAGGCGACAGGGCTAGCCACCATGAGGAGAATGATGTCAACGCTGAGAAGAAGGTGGACAATGACGTCCAGGGGCAAGACCAGGAACAGGAACAGGTGCAGACCATCAACCCGTCATTGCTGAGCCGGCAGTCGCAGCCCGCAGTGAAGAGGAAGCTATTCGACACGGAGCTGCGGAATCGGAAACTGCCTGCCCAGAGCCAGGATGATTCTTTCAGACGACCAAAGAGGATCACCGATGTCCTCGTACGCGCCCGGGATATGGGCAAGAAGATCTGGCCGCTGGACAAGCTGCAACGGATGCTGCCATTGCTTCTCGAGACAGACCCCTATGTCAGTGCTGCCATCGCCTATGGCCCCCGCGGCGCCGCGGCCCAGTCGTACGAGTCCCGAGAGACTCAGGATCGTAACCTATTGCGGCTGTTGCATAACGAGCGCGTCAATGGGCCCTCCGATCGGGATCCTACCGTGGTTGCTCGGGAATTGCACTATTTCAAAGGCCCATACATCTACGTCTACGACATGGAGGAGAAGCAAAAACCGATTATGGTCAGAGAGTATGAGAAGGTCGCCGACAAGTCTGAGGGCGCCTGGCCGCAGTTCCGCACTGCTGCTATGGGGCGGTGCCCCTTCGTCGAGGACTGCGAAGTCAGGGAGTCAAGGCCTCGCCCCAAGCCGAAACCGCAGGTCAGGAAACCTGCCGTCGACCCCAAGCCAGCTTCTCAACAGCCTGAGGGCTCCCGCCTGAAGCCCGTTACGGGTAAGCGAACACTGAGTGAGATGGAGAACACCCATAGCCGCAACTCGAGTGTCGCCTCCACGGAATTCATGAACCCTCCAAAGCCGGTCAACGGCAAGATCGACTTCTCCGCTAACGCTTTCACCGGTCGTCCGGCAACCGGCCGTATGCTGGGTGGTGAACCCGTTGCGTCGGGTGTGCAGCCTTCTACTGTGACGTCAGCTATCCGATCTCAAATGATCTCATCTACCGCTGCTACGCCAGGTCTCATCACTGGCTTAAGCAAAGAGGTCCATGGACTCCAGCGTCAGGTTTTGAAGCGGAACACATCCACTACATCTCAGGACCATAGCTCTAGGCGCAATGTGGAGACGAGTCTGCGGGATGATGCTTCGGTCAAGCGATCGTTCACCCTTGGCCGCACATCTAGCCGCAAGCTCGACGTGGTCGACGAAAACGGCACGAGTAAGGGCGATGCGGAGTCGAAGCCGGTCTCGCAAACGGGGAAGCGGGCCGATCGGAAGGCCAAGAAAAAGGACCTGAAACCTGGGTATTGCGAAAACTGTCAAGAGAAGTATGACGACTTCGATGAGGTGAGTCAAACACTACGTCTATTCCCAATATGTATCTTTTGGGCTAACAAGAGACGTAGCATATCGATAGCAAAAAGCATCGTAGGTTTGCAGATGACCCTGAAAACTGGGTAGAGTTGGACGAGCTACTCGCCCAGCTGGAACGCGTGTCGAAGCGCAAGCCTTATCACTTCCGAGCCCCAACACCGACAACCATATACGGCGAGGGGTACTGAGTATCATCTTCATCCATAGCCATTATAACAAGTCACACTTATGGCATCCCGATTCGAATTCTTCCGGCGTATCGTCCTCGTTGCGCCGAGACCTTCACAGTTGAAATAAAACCCACGGCCTCTTTCGTTCTCAATCCTTCCCACGACATTCGCAGTCCGACGATACCCCTTTTTCAAGACTTTCTTTCGGACGTTTGGACCATACTTCCCCGTTTCACTCTAACTCAGCGGCCTAACACAGCATCGGCATTTTAAAAATTTCACCTGCATGACACGGCGTCCTGAAAGTTATTCCCCTTTTTCCACAACATTTTACACGATCTGTCGCATACGGGTTCAATGCATGCATCAGTGGCGATGGTGGCTCATTATTTTGTTCTGTTTTTAAGATCTCCCTCCGGTGTGGCCTGTCTGGCTGCGGACGGGTTCCTTGGTCTGCTTTCCCTCGCCTGGAGGTGAGCCGAGGCACTAATGGGCAGTGGTAGCATTCGGTCGGTTTGCTTGTAGCGGCCAAATCCGTCGCTCGAGACAGCATCAGCATCTCCTGAAGGATTAATGAAGCGAAAGCCTTGTAGATATACGGTTGGTGTGTCGGCGTTTGTGTGCATATGTAATCTGTATCCTACACGACCGGAAATTGACTTGCAGATATCGAGACCATTAACCCCTTTCTATTAGACGACTTCATGTGATTCATGCGGATCAGCTAATGTCAGCGTTGGGTGTAATAAGGACGTTCCGCGCCCGCCTCTTGCATTCCTCCCAAACAACGACCTTGACGGATCGACGTTATATAGGTTCTGTCATTCTTGCAGTGTTTAAAACCTTTATCTTAAGCTAGACTCTGAGGCATTAAGGATCTGCTAGTGCCACATACACGAGGAATGGACACCTCGCAAACTAACTTGGTGACCGGCTCCATGGTTTGTTAGTAAGTTACGATCGGGACTGGTTGGTGGTGGTCGCCAAGTTATACGAAAGCGAGACAAACGGAAAGCGAGGTCACATATGCGTTTACATTTTCATCCGACGGTGCCTAGCTGTCCCATCCCTGTGTTGCAGCAACAACGCGCCTGCCAGCTCTCCTCGGGAGGGGTGAAGACTTCCACGACAGCCGTGTGAGTTTCGCGGTCGATATGCTAAAATGACTCTCAACTTCCCTAAACACCGAGGGGCGTAGAGCGCAAACTCGCAAGACCAGACCAGAACCGGCCGTCTAGATGGAATCGTCTACATCCGCAGCCATCCATGGGAGCATCTCCTTGCTCACACTACTCTGGTGACACAGCGGGTACAAGTCCGGCGATGCCACTGCGGTGGGGAAAGAGAAACACGACTTCCTACAGAGGGGATGCCGTCGGTGTTCTCTAGTAAACTTCTGCGGACATGCTGCAAGGATGAGTGTGGTATCCGAGCGTATGCTGCTTCGGTGTGATGTACCGACCGTTCGCAGACGTGCTAGATGACATTATCGGACTAGACCGGGACCGGAATTCAGAGAACTACTGAAGAAGAGAGGTTCAAAATGAAATGTATCTCTCTGGGGACAGAAATAGGGATTGGTACATAGGCGCAAGTGCTGGGGATGGATGCTCGACGTTTGAAGTAGACGTCACAATCCAGTCACTGAGTATCATGTAAGTGAGGCTCGGGGCACCGCGCCACATTTAGGCACTTCCCCACAAGGGTCCGGAGCCGCACAGGTGTGGATCACTCCTGGGCGTGCAACTTCATTAGCTTGAGCCGCGTTTGCAAATCACCTGGCCCCGTCTTCCGCCAACGGTCAACTTTCCAGTCCAGCATTTTACACGCCCCAACAGCCACCGAGGATTCTCTCTCTCTCTCTCTACATACAGGCTGAGCAAAATGGAGTACCCGGATGTGCCCGAGCGATCGCCGTCGCCGTCGCCGTCGCCATCGCCCACCGCGTCGCCGACGATCCCGGACCGGCCGGCGTCGCCAGAGCTCCCGCTGACGATGACGGCGTCGGCGGTGCTGACGTCGCTGCCGCGGGACGCGAGTTCGGCGCTGGCGAGCGCAGCGGGGGAGTACTTCGACTCCCCGGGGCAGGACAGCAAGGTGGTGGTGCGCTTCAAGGCGGTGGGGGCGGCGCCGCAGCTCCGGCGCGAGGTGCGCAAGATCAGCGCGGCGCAGAGGTTCGAGGCCGTCGTCGCGCATCTGCGCAAGGCGCTGCGGCTGGGCGACGCCGACGGCCTGTTCCTCTACATCAACAGCGCCTTCGCGCCCGCGCTCGACGAGGTCGTCGGGAACCTGCATCGGGTGCGTTGACCCCCGACCCCGCGAGATCTACGAAGGTCGCCGCGTCTGTTCTATCCGCCCGCGGGCCTGCTAACGATTGCTTTTCGTGGACAGTGTTTCAAAGACTCGAATGATCAGTTGATCGTCGTCTATTCAATCACCCCCGCGTTTGGGTGAGGGCCTCTAATATGGCTACCTCTGAAATGCACAACGTGATATCTACGAACGCCCGACAGTTACTGGCGCCAAAACAAATGTATTATGATGTCCTTCAACAACATCGAACAAAAATTCCATTAACCAGCGAATCCCGGGGCCCCGGCCTGGCCCTAGGGCTGCCTAGTTCTTACTTCTCCTCGGTCGCCTTGGCAAAAGCCTCGAGCTCAGCTTCGGACATCGGATATGTATGCTCCGGCGCAGGGTACTGGCGCCCCTTCACCTCGTCTCGGTAGGATTCGATCGCACGGTAGCTTTCCACCCAGACATCTCCGTACTTCTTGACAAACTTAGGGAGGAAGCGACCTGGAGGGAAGTAGCCCGACATGTCGACTTGGACGAGAACCTGACCAGAGCAACCGTTCCCGGAGCCGATGCCGATCGTCGGTATGGAGAGCTTCCGGGTGATGATGCTGGCTACCTCGGCCGGTACAGCCTCGATGACTGCGGCGAAGCTTCCGGCTTCCTGCACCGCCAGCGCATCCTCAAGAACCGTCAGGGCGCCGGCCGACGTCTTCCCCTGGACCCTGAAGCCGCCGAGAGCGTTTTGTCGTTGAGGTGTCAGACCTATATGAGCTAGGACGGGAATACCCGCCTGGGTAATCTTCTTGATCGTCGGGGCCATCTCCTTGCCGCCCTCGAGCTTAACACCCTGGATACGGCCTTCCTTGATGAACCTGATGGCGGTCTGGAGCGCCTGCTCAGGCGATACTTCGTAGGATCCCATAGGAAGATCCCCTATCTAATTCAGGTCATGTGTTAGTAAGGCTTAGTGACGAGCGGTGTTGTCTATGCGCGGCCCCCTTACCGTGAATGCTGCCTTCGTAGCACGAGCGACCGACCGGCAGTGCATCAACATCTCGTCGACCAGAACCTCGCTCGTGTCTTCCATGCCGAGGGCGACCATGGCCAGGCTATCACCGACGAGCACCATGTCCATTCCGGCAGCGTCGGCGACGTGCGCGCTCGGGAAGTCGTGCGCCGTGATCATGGTGATGGGCTCGCCCTTTTTGTACATCGTCCGTAGCGTATTCATGGTCACCTTCTTCCTCGCGGGATCCGAAGACGTGCCCAGTGGGGAATGTGAGCTCCATCGCTGCTGCAGAGCCGACGCCAGGGGCTTTGCGGCGGTTAAGGGGGAATAATACCACCGGACGTCCCGACATAGTGATCGAGCACATGACCTGAGCATGGATGTCGGCGACATAGCTGATGATGTATGTGCAAATGCGAAAAGAGCAAAGTGTAGTGAGTGCACAGATATGTTGCAATTAATAATTAATCAGACTAGGTTTTGATATGAAATAGGAGAAACCAACTGGAGCCATAATTTTTTGGGCGCGGACGCGACGCCCGTTTTTATGCTCCGGTCATGATGGTTTTTGCTGCGTACAATTGAGTCTCACCTACCAGATTGTTGGTGTTTTTGCTGGAATGCACATAAGCCGCAAGGGGTTGGTGCCTAGGACGGACTAGCGCGCCACTTTTTAAGCTCAACAGCTTTTCCGGAATGAGGGTTTAATGGAGTTCCGAGGTCCATCGGGTAAACGGCGGGGCACTCTGCAGTTTGACCTTACCCCTTTTTGCGATGCCGGATTTACAACACTACCCCTATTTCCACGCCTTGTTAAAACCTTGACGATACCGCATCTGGGGTGGCCTCTTGACATATCGCGTAATCGTATTCATTTTTCGTATGAGACTGCCATTCATTATGCCCAAGCCTTGATATTTTTCTCCGTGACAACGCATTTTGCCGCCCCCTATTCTAGGTCTTAGGATAGCGAGCTAGCCATTGTGGATTGACACATAAACGCATCATCGGCCGTAAGGTTCTGATCCAACTGCTGGCATACCCCATGCGCTTACCAATGTGACAGAGCCGTGCAGAAGATGGCAGGCTCAGATAATGGGCAATATACACCTTACGTACCGTGACGCCATAATTATCAAGCTTAAACCGGACATACTGGTTGTGAAAACAGACAGATCAGATACACTATTGCCGAATTTTCATGCCGGGAGCAATGGTGTTCGTCGCTCCACACATTGAGACCTGCATAATCTGCTTGATCCCCTGTCAATCTCCTTTGTTCTTGAAAGCGCCTGGTTCACAAAATGCGCGGTCCTTCAGCAGGTTAGTAGCTCTCCATATGGCATAGCAGTGTTCTCTGTGGCCCAAATTCACGTATCAATGCTGTGTATGATATCGCTGTTTATAAGCGAGTCCTAGTCCGCCCATGAACTTGCGGGCTTGCTTTCGTTTCTCTCATAACTTTCCACCCTATCTCAAACCACTGCAGTGGAGCATCCGCTAAGTACTCCAACCTACCACCATGATTTATTTTGTAAAGCGTCTGCTTGGATACACCAACCGCCTAGAAGATGTCCATCCAGGTCAGCTAGTCGCCTTCATTCGCAGAAACGGTCATCCTGCCGGCTGTGGTACATGCTACGCATGTCGGCAGAGAAAGGAACGCGCCCTCCAGATTGCCGGTCACAGGAGAGATTACTTTGGCAACCCACCAGAGCCGCGTAGCTGGTGCTATGCCATCTCAACTACGATGGTTGCGATAGTGGCACTAGTGCTCCTACTCGTTCTGGCCTTTATGATCCGGCAGACCTGGCAAAAACTTTTTCTAATGTGAGTACGGTATTTGCAAAGGCACTTGGGTCGTATCCACTGAAATTGTACCACCTTAATATAGTGTCCACGAGCATGAGATCTGAACATATCAATATTGTCATAGTTACCCCCACGTGCATTAGTGGGCAAAATGTTCATCAACAGCTGATTACGGGAATTTCGCATTGGCGGAGGGGGGTGGGGGTGTTATTATGGACTCGAAGTTGAAAACAATCACTCAAAAACCTCATTGAATCTATTGTTAGGAGCTTGTCGTCGAGTCTTCCCTGTAATCTTCTCCAGGTACCTTCGTGCAAGTGAATGCTGCTTGTTAACAGCAAAGCTCAAGTTCGGTGACACAGATTGTTTAGTCGGTATTCAAAACGAAGACTACTCGTCCTTGGAACCCGTCATTTTAATCATATTAACAATATACCTAGCAAAAGGTCGGCAGTCCATACATGGGATGAATTACCGTATGGAAAATACTCCCTGAAACCCTACCACCACCAACCGTAGTCCAGTTCGAACTCTTACGAATAGGGGACCTTCCTTTGGCATACAGTGCCTCCCAAGAAAACAGTTGGTGAAGCTTGGAAGGAAAGGAAGGAACTGCCCCTTGATAATAGCTCCTCACCGCCAGGTATATGACAAGACTGTTGTGTTCATTAGCGGACAGTCCACTTCCCACAAAAGGATTTTCTCTTCTTCTTTTCCTCCATTCTTTTACACTCGGAATATACTACATGTGCTATTGAAGAGACCTACATCGCTAATTGCCAAAGCCATCCCGATACAGATATCATTTCAAGCTTGCTACGCCATAACGATGTCATGCGTTACTCGATGATTAAATACACCTTGATTACCATATCTACGGGCTTTACGCAGTGATAGCAAATTTATCCATGATTTAAAAAGTGCTGGGCGGACAATAGACCGAAGATTGGCCCGTATGTCACTTTTCGTCAGTATTGACTAATCGTGTATTGCACCAGTCCCTTGAACCGCAAGGTATTAATTAGGCTTAATAACCCACTGGAACCAAGTACATAATTTCAGATCCGTCCCAATCTTTGCTAGTTCCGTATATTCACTACTTAATAGTTCTGAGACTGTGGTGCTCGACTCAACGAGATGAATCAGCTGTCTTAATCATTCTATGAACAGGATTTTACAGGTTTCTAAAGCGGTTGAAGCAAACAAGTAGGCCAACATGAGGTGAATTTGCAGTCTCTTCCTACTATAAATTTGCCCTGTTGGCTTCCAAATGTGAGAGGTTCTCTTTGGGTATCACTCCCAGTTTTTAGTGATATCCCAAAATTTCAGTACCGTTGCTAATCTTCAGTAACAATCTCTATCCCGAGGATTGCACTTCATATTCAGCATTGTGGTCGGGTACACCTAATAGCTACTTGTCTTAGCTGGTACGAACTGGCCCGCGAATATGGATGCCTTTGAACCTGCCGCCTCTGAACCTGCCGCCTTCGGCTTGATGTATGCTCTTATGGAAGAGTTCGACGAGATTCAGCTTGGAGCTTAGGGTGGCCAGCTTCAAATTATTCCCGGCAATGCCATTTACTGGGGCAGTACCGGACCACACTGGATCACACTTCTGATCTATTGGCAGCCAACTTCGAGAGAAGATAGTCGCACACTCCGCCTTACAACAGATGGTGTTAATAAAGCAGGAAAGAAAGTCCGACTTCGGCACCCCGAGCTTGAAGACATCGCCAGGAATCACTTCGATTCTTGGGCGCTCATCGAAGACGGTTTAGCTGTCAAATTTACGGACCTGCTTCCAGACGATAAGCTGTACAATTGCAAGGTAAGCGACACCCTTATTCTCCGCGCAGGCCTCGACACATGATTCATACGGAAGACAGCTTCTCAGAGGAGGCGTTTGGCGAAAAGGCTCCTTTGCTGGAGTCTCAGACGAACTCACCCAGCGGGAGAAAGACGAGGAGAAGAGGGTCTGGCCGCTTGTTCAACCCGTTGAGGTTTCGACCGCGAACGAAATGGGTTGACTACGAATTTTCCGCTACGGTGGACAACCGAAATTGGCCGGTAAGATTGGCCTTCGTCAGGCGTACCACCGGCGCAACTGGAATCTATGGTCTCGCGAATATGATGTTCGGGAAGTTGGGGTACTCCTTTTTTTGTATCACCTTACACGATTTGGGGTCTGGGTGTTTGAGATTGGGGCGTCGGAGATCGCGGGCGAAGACTGGACTCTGAGGTGGTAATCTGTTTGATGGTAGAGCGTTCTGTACCATGCTGCATGAATGCAACTGGTGACGCGGTTCAGCCATTATAGGTGCCATATCCGCTGTCGATTCACCGTTAGGGAGGCTCTGCTAAGACTATCTTATCCCAGTTATTCTTCTCTTCGCCAACGATTAGTTTGCTTCAGCCGGAGTAATGCTGTGACATCGTGAAAGACAAGGGAAATATATTGGCACATAAGTTTACAGACAGGGGAGTCGCGTGACTTTGCCGGCCTCTAAGAAAGTATCCCGAACGACGCATGCGTCGAGAGGTATTTATGAAAAGCAAGGTAGCACAGGGAGGAGTAGAGCCCACCAACTATGAAGTAAGTGAAAGCACCTAAATAAAGCAGTAATACGTGTCATATAGGTGGAGAAGGTAGAGCAGTGCTGTCAGGCAGGCTTGAAACTCCCTGGTGCTCACGATGACATGTGCGCTTATGGCGTGAATGCCCCCGTCTCTCCCCCGAAGAATCCCAATGGCTTCGAAATATTGCGATGCCGGAGCTTGAAGTATCACTAGGTGGGTCAACGTGCTATATGGACTTTCCGGCTTAAATATCTTTGTTTGAGTTCCGAATACTTGATCCGGTTCGGTTTAACATGCACACTTCAAGGTTGTTATAGATCGTCGATCAAGGCTGACCAATGTGGCGCCAACATGGCGCATCCCCTGTGACGTCACCCCTCTGCAGATCACAACGTAACGCAAAGATGTTGGCCCTACATGGATTCAGTAGAAATTCAAACGGTTGATCTCAGTTAACCACCTTCTCAATAGCATCCACAATCATTGCCTGTGTCTCCCAACCACGACACCATATCAGATAGAACAACCAGCAAAGTTAAAAACCGACACAAAAATAACAACACCATGCCCAGCAACTCCCAAGACAAGGGCGTCACCGGTGCCGCCAAGTTCGTCACTAGCACCGTCGGCAACACAGTCGGCGGGATCGGGCGGACCGTGGGGAACGTCACCGGAGCCGCGGCCCGCGGCGTCGGGGACACGATCACGAGCGCCACCGGGTCGGCCGGCAAGCCCGTCGGGGACGCCATCGGCAGCGTCGGGACAGGCATCCAGGGCGGCGCCGACAGCGTTGCGAAGGGCGTGGAGAACGCCGGTCAGTGGAAGAGCTCATAGTCCGGACGCTCTAATTATATAAGGCTGGGGGTGGCGGGCGAGACTGGAAGCGAGGGATTGGTTTCATGAGACTTGCTCTGTCTGATACTATTTGGGACTGCCTTGTGAGCGAGACGGGATTACGGCGCTGGATATGGCAGGGTCGATCGCTTAGATATGAATGCTGGCGTCTGATACCGGCCTAGGGTTTTTATTCATCACAATTCTTAAGCGTCTTTTGTGACCCGTGTTGGACCGCGCTTTGTGAACTTGTATAATTACACGTTGGATTGGAACAGAAGACGATATAGTGCCGAAATCATGCCATGTACATGCGAGAACCGCTACTACCACCGAATGGACTTTCTGCCATCTCGCTTAATGTAGGGTGAGAAACAAGTTGTATATTCTAATCCAGGACGAATAACTAGATGCCCAGCAGCAACATGGCCATCATGGAGAGCCGTTAAATTGTTTGTTATGAGGCATCCGGTTAAATCCCCGTGAGAGTCCCCCCTGACGAGGCAGTATACTAAGTATACGAGGTATATATACCGTTTATCTCATGTGAACAACATGATTTTGAGCTGCTGGAGGGACCGGACTGCTGTTCCCCATCGGTCTCTTAGGGTTATGACCAAAATCAATTTCAATCCGCTCCTCTTTACTACGTTCAGTTAGATCGGATTAGATATAGGCAACATTGTGTTTTCGGGGCAGTATAGGCTTCTACAGCGCCGGTAAATACGTAGCATACGGGTAAGTAAACTGGATGATGTGCAGGTCACGGCCAAGTGCAACACGCTGTTGCCAAGTCTCTTCGCGCACGTTTCCTGACACAGCCGACGCAGCATGCCCTAATAATAAGCTAATTCTAGGCCCGCGGAGAATAATCATATGCATTGCTTGTCATATAAGGGTTACCAACGATAGAGCATGGACCGCTGGTGGTTCCGGGTGTGCCTGGCGTGAGGCTCGATGCCTGTAGTAGCAGAACAAAAATAGCAATTCATTATTCGTGGCTGTGATGCTTGTCTTCTTTTCTTCCCTTCTTGAAGTTGCTGAGTCACACTCTTCTAGACGAGCTTGCAGTCTTACCTGTCACGGTTGGTCATGCGTGCGAAGGTTAGATCCAGTTAGGGTTTGCAATGAGTACCCAATGGGTACCCACGGACTACCCACGACCGTGGGTGGGTAACCGTGGATAATATTGGCATTTTTTCAAAAATATCCACGATTACCCACTAACGAACTAATCACCTACGGGTATCCATTAGATAAAAATTATAATAATATTAAAATATAACGAATTAAAATTTTTATTAATTTTAAAAATAAAAGTATTTTTAAATACGTATTAATTTACGTAATAATCGCTTTACTTTATATATTAAGCAAAATTACTTACGAATTATTTAATTTGACAACATTATTTAATTTATTATATTTTATCAGTTGAACGAATATGTATTTAAAAAAAGTTATTTATAAATGTTTTAAAGATAATCGGAAAAACTTTCGAAATATATATTAATATTACCGCCAACTTTATTTTTCCTTTAGGAATCGAACAAAAAACTGTGAGATAACGCAGCTCCCTATAGCCAAAAGAGCTAGAACAGGACTCCATATATCCTGGTAAGACGTCTCCAAATATCAAGAAAAGTAACTAGTTGCTGATATAGCCCAGAAGAGTTTGGAATTGCTGACCTTTTGATATTGTGGCTAGCGTTGCACTCTCGTTATCTCACAAAAACAACTTTTTCGAAATATCGCGTTATCGTATTATTCTAAAGCCAAACCGAACTGGAAAAATAAGACGACCAAGATTTACAAAACTTACGGATAGTATAACTGTCAGCTAGCAGGGGGTGCTCTAGCACCCCATATACGGAAGATTCTCTCTGATCGAAACATATATGTTCCGGGACTAGATCACCTTAAAGTGCAATGCGCGTTTTAGAGCACCTGCAACTAATTATGAATACATATATAATTGATATCCCTTATATCTAACAATTAAGAGTTTTATTCGTTTAATTAAGGCATATATCAATTGATTAGCTGTTATTAAGACGATATAAGCTATATATCAGTTATAATTATCGAAATACGCCAATAATAATAATAGTAACCGTATTGTTAACGTCTTCCGTTATTTACAAAGAACCTAAGAACTAAGATCGTTTCAAAAACGAATTCCAATTTAAAATATACGTATTCGATATTTAAAATTATATCAATCTTGATTAAAATTTTCAGTATCTTATTAAATCTATAAAACCTAATATAGCCTTTTATTTAAAAAGATGAATTTATTATACGATACGAACTAATACCCCAAGCGATTCCTTATTTATATTTATATTTTCCGGAAAAATTACCGAAAAAATCGATTATACCAATTACCTAACGAATATATTTAAAATAACTATTAAAGGTAAATTAGTTTATAATTAAGATTTTACGGCGTATATTTATAAAAATCGGAAATACGATATTTTCCGTAAAAACATTAACGACCTTACGAAATAAGTCCTAAAGTTGGTATTTTTAAAAATTAAAAAAATTAACTTTTTTTTAGAACAAAATTTACGAAAATAATATACCAACCTGGGCGAAACCGGCAAAATGTACGATAGCAAATTCCTAATTAATATTTAATAAAAATATCGTAAAACGTTAAAACAAATTTCGAAATTTAATAAAAAATTAAACGAATAAATCGTAAAATAATAAAAGATTATGGCCTTAAAATAATAATATGGTATTTTAAAAACGAAAATAACGATTATATAAGTTAATAATTTATTTATAATATTAACCCCTATAATTAAGATATAAATTATTATTTTTCAGATGGTAAAAAAAGCCGAAATCGATAACGGTATGTTACAGACTAGAGCCTATAGGGCAGCTCGGGCTTACGGAGCGAGCTCCTTAGCCCGAGCTTACCCATATGTATATAGGGAGCAGCCACCTCGCTGGTAGCTAGCTGTTTCTCCCTTTCTCTCCTTATCTTGAATATAAACCTTTGTTAGGCCGTACCTCCGTTTAACTTACGTATCGTGCCCGTTACATATATTTAAGGTTATAACTTATTACAGTTTCCAGAAAGCTAAGTAAAAGCAAAACGTTTTTTAAGGATACCCTAATTACGGATAATAAGCCAAAAAAAGTTTTATAACGAAATAATTGCAAAATAATATAATTAACGAAATTATAGGCGAATTTACAGTATTAACTTCGTCCGGAATTATTAAGGAAAACTTATAATATTAATTATTTATAAATATGTTTTAAAAACTTAATATATAATAAAAAGAATTTGCTACATTAATTCTTAGTTATAACGAAACGATAAATAATTTGCTTAACCGGATAACGGAAATAAAAAGATATTTTTTTACGAAAATAAAAAAAAGGCCTTTATAAAATAAAATCCGTTTCGTTAAAGATTTACGGTAAGCCTGCCGCTTAATAACGCGTTTGTAAGAACGAATTATAAACCTATAAAATAGCTTTCGTAAAACGAGAAATAAAAAATATTTCGTTTATTTTTTGTTATATTCCGTACAAAAATAAAAGAAAACCGGTTTATTTTTAGTTTTTTTATAATAATTTATTTAGGTATTATAATATTTATGTTTACCGAAAAATAATTACGATTTAATTATTAGTTTAAAATAAAAAATTACGAAAAAATTTAATATTAATAATTTTTTTATATAAAAAATAATTCGAAAATAAATAAGCGGTATAATCCGTTAAGGAATAATTATAACGTATAAAATAAAATAATAATTATAATTATTAGGTACGTAAGGTAAAAAAAAAATTAATCGTTTAAAAGTTTTATCCGATTATTATATAAGCAGAAAAATAACGATTTAATATCCCCGTAAAAAAAACGAAATAATTAATTAATAATAATATATTAACTAAATTAAAAAACCGGCTTAAATAATAAATATTTAAAAAATATGCTTATAACGGCCGTTACGTAATTAATTATGTTAATTTTTAAATTTATAAATTAATAACGGGGTGGTTAAAGGAACCCATCTGGGGGCGGTTCGGGATAGGGTTCGGATAACCGGCCTTATACGAAATGGTTTTCCGATAACGAAATAAAAGTTCGGAAACAGAAAAAATAATATTTCCGTTATGCCATTATAAACTATTTAAATTAAGAATGTTTTAAATATAAACCTGCAAAACGGCTTTGTCCGATTAGGACGGAGGTTGCGATAATAAGTTTACGGAATACCGTTAACGGAAATAACAATTTGGATAACGAAAATTTAAAAAAACAACTTTTATTAAAAATTGTTAATAAAAAAAGGACATAATAAAGGAAAAATTACAAAAAATTAATAATAAATTAAATAATACTTTTTTTATATTAAATATTTTAATTAATAATATTATATATATAAATATCCTAATCAATAATAAATATATTTATTATTTTATATTTAATTAGCGGTTAATCCGCGGTTTGAAATTATAACGTATATTTATTATATTTTGTCGGTTCAAGGTTAGCGAAAGATAATAAATTTATAATAATTACGATCCGAAAAATTATTTACGTTAACGTAAATTTGGACGGCCGTTTAAAACGAATCTGGGAGTATATAATTAAGGATTTATTTTATTTTTCTATTTTAAAAAAACCTTAAATAAAATATAATAATATCGTATACGAAACGAAATAACGGTTTATCCGTTTTACGGATAACGTTATTACGCTTATATTACGCGAAAAAAAATAATTCGATAAGGAACTTAAGGACCGCCTAAAGGGGCGGTTATAAAAATATAAAAAAGCCCGTTTAATAACGATTATAATTTTCGCGGCAATAACGCGGTAAAGCCGCCGTAAAAAAACGGGATATAATTATTTGTATTTTTTATGGAAAATATTAATAAGGCTTTAAAGGTAAAGCCGTAATTAACCTTTAAGGATATAACGGAACGTTTTTTTAAGAAAGTACGGGAATTCCGAAATTTTTTTACAAATAACGAAAGTTCGTCGTTATTATTTTATTATAATAATAACGACATAATGATAAATCTGAAAATAAATATTTCGGATTAAGAAAAAATAATCCTATAAAAACTTTTATACGGGATATTAAAGGAAAAATTATTAATTTTGTATAAAATATTTATAAATTTGTTTAATAAAAATTAAATTCGGGCTAGTAGTTCCTTTATAAGTAGCCTAGTATTATTCGTAAAAAAACCCAATAGGGATTTACGGTTTTGAATAAATTATAAGAAGGTAAATAAGATTACAAAATAAAATTATTATTTTTTCCCGTTAATAAAAGAAACGTTACGAACCTTATTATAGGCCTAGTGGTTTACGAAATTTGACGTTCGAACGGCTTTTTACCGGTTACGTATTTACTGAAGAGATAAATAAAAAATTATATTCCGTATACGTTTCGGGTTTTTCAAATAGCTAATATACCTATTCGGCTTTAACGGTATAGCGGCTACTTTCCAGCGTTATATTAATACTATGCTGGAATATTACTTTAATAACTTTTATTCTGCGTATATGGACGATATACTAATTTATTTGTCCGGTTTTCGAACCGACTATATAGCCAAAATTAAATTAGTATTCCGCCGTTTGGTAAAAGCAGGACTAAAATTAAACCTGGATAAATACGAATTCGTAATTTAAAAAACGAAATATTTAAAGTTTATTATCGAAATAAAAATAAGCTGTGACGGGCATAATGCGTAGGTTGAACGGAGACACGGCCCAACAAAGGTTTATATTCAAGGTGAGGAGGGAAGGGAAGAAACAGCTAGCCACCAGCGAGGTGGCTGCTCCCTATATACATATGGGTGAGCTCGGGCTAAGGAGCTCGCTCCGTAAGCCCGAGCTGCCCTATAGGCCCTAGCCTGTAACATAAGCTTAAAAATTAATTTGAAAAAAAATATTATTATTCGGAAATAAAAGGCCTTTATTAACGTAAAAAAGGTTAAAAACTTTATTGGATTCGTTAACTTTTACCGAACCTTTATAAAAATTTTAACGGGATAACGGTTTTTTTTTACGATTAATTAAAAAAGAGATTTTTTTTCCGCTGAAAAAACGAGAAATAATAGGTTTTCGACCGATTTAAAAAAAACCTTTTATTATAACGCCTATTTTTATATATTAAAACCCTTAAAAATAATAATAAAGGCAGATTATTCCGGCTAGGTAATTAAAAGGTACTTATCCTAATTCGATTTATTAAGGCGTTTATAATTAGTTACGTATTTCTTAAAGAAAATATTATTAATTAAATATAATTACGAAATATACGATAAAAAGTTATTAATTATTATTAAAACATTAACGGAATAAAAAAAAAGCTTTAAGAATTAATTAACTCTTTTACGATTTTAATAAATTACGTAAATTTTTAATACTTTATAAATACCCGTAAATTTATTAAAAGATAAATTCGATAAACCGGCTTTTTCTTTATTTTTAATTTCGTATTTAAATATTACCTTAATAAATTAATAAATTAATCCGATATTATATTTTGCAAATTATAAAACGTATTTCGTAACGAAAAAAATATTAAGTTTAAAGGGCGGATAACTCGGTTAATTAAGGAAAAATAATTATTTAACGAATTAATATAGATTTAAACGGTCCTGATAGCCGTAATTTACCTAAAGCGAAATAATAACGAATAACTGGTTATACCCCCTAATAAGAAAATATTTTTCGAAAAACACCTTTAAAAATATAGGATTTAAAGGTTATTAAGGATAAAACCTTAAATATAGCATACGCCGCCGTAACTTAAAAATTACGTAATTTTTCCTTAGTTATAAATGCGGTAAAGATTTTTATAATAAAATATTTTTTCGACCTTAAAGGTTTTTCATAATTTAAAGAACGTATTTAGGTTTTTACTTAAAAAACGTTTCGGACGTTAATAATTTAATAAGTATACGATTTTTATATTACCGGCTACCTAAGAAAAAAGATTATATTAATAATATTAATCCGTAATTATTATTAGCCGGGATAAATTTAAGATATACGCCGCTTTTGCTATAACTATGACATATATAGCAGGTTATACGTATAAAGGGAAACGAAAAAAAGGTTATTTCGGCCTTTATTTATTTTAAACCGATTTTATTTAAATTTTTCGATAAATTTTATAATCGACTTACTGGTAAAACAAAAAAGAAATTTTCGTTTTTTATAATATTCCATAATCGTTTAACGAAAACGGTTAATTTAAAACCGATATTTAATATAGATATAAAAATATATATTTAATATTTTATTATTTATTATTAAAAATATTACGGTTTTCCTAAAAAATTAATATCCGATAAAGAAAATAATTAAACGAATAAATTCTGGACTTATTTATACGATTTAATAAGTATATAATAATAATTTAATATATTTTTTATTTTTAAACGGACGGAATTACGAAAAAAATTAGTTAAAAACTTTTCACGTATTTTCGTTATTTTATAAATAACGTATAATATAATTAAGTTAAGTTTTTACCGATAATATAACTAGCTTTTAACGGTAAACATTTTTCGTTAAAAGTAAACCCTTTTTTTTAATTTACAAATACGATATAAAATTTATTAATAAAATATTAATAACTTTTTAATGAATTTCCAAAACTAAAAAAGTTATAAATTTTGTTAGAAAATTACAAAAAAAATACAAACTTTATATAAATTATTATAACGTTAATTTAGGCCCAGATAAAATAATTAACTAATACTTTTAAGAAATAAATATTATATTTTGAAATAAAATATTTAATATAATTAAATTTACAAAATATAATTATTTTATAATTATTTAAAAAGTTATTTTAAATATATATTAAATATAAAATTATTGTAATTACGCCGTATAATATTATAAAATTAAACGTACCATTAAAAATATATTTAAAATTCAATATAAAATTTTTAAAATTAATAATAAAAAACTCGTTATTTAATTAAATTTTAAATTATAATTAACCGTTATTAATATTATTAAAAATAAATATATAATAAAATATATATTAAATGTTAAAAATAAGTATATAAATTACGGTTACCGAAAAAGATTATTTGTAAAATAAATAGGTTATGCCGAATTAATATAAAAATTATATAATAATTTCGAAAATATAATTATTTTTAATAATTTCGAAAAATTATTTAAAAACGGAAACGGGATCGGCGAAAACGTAAAAGTACGAACAGGGATAAAAGGAAAAAGGTATAAGCAAAGCCGTTGCCGTCTTGCCATAACCTCGTTATTCCCTAAGGGCGAGAAAGGGGATAATGTTATAGGCTAAAGCCTATAGGGCAGCTCGGGCTTACGGAACGAGCTCCTTAGCCCGAGTTTACCTATATGTATATAAGGAGCAGCCACCTCGTTGGTAGCTAGCTGTTTCTTTCTTTTTCTCTTTACCTTGAATATAAACCTTTGTTGGGCCGTGCCTCCGTTCAACTTACGCATTGTGCCCGTCATACGATATAATTAATTTTTAAAAAACGGCAGTTAACTTTTTGGATTATTAAGTTATGGCCTATTTTATATTTATATTAGGAAATATTAAGGTAATATTTTTAATGTTTTACGGGATATTTATAACCTTTTTTAATTAGGATAATTTTAATTAGAAGAATTCTAATAATCTTAACCTTTAACCGTAAGGAAAAATCTTAAGCCGTAAGCCGAAACGAGGTAACTGTAAAAGTTCTTATACGGATTAAAGCGGTAATAAACGAAAATGTTAAAAATTAAACGTATAAGGTATCCGTTATAAAACGTGCTTAATTAATTAATATATATTATTTAATTATTATTATATATATTTTTAGAAAAACCTTAAAAGGTTTTCGTTTTAACGATAAGGTAATAATATATATTTAAAAACGAATTTCCGTTAACCAGTTTTTAAAAGAAAAAATTAACCGCTTATCGAACATTATAAAAAAACTTATTATATAAAACATAAATTAATTCCTAAAAGAGATATAACGAATATTGGTATGTTTTTTTAATTATTAATTAACGAAACGCTATAAGTGTTTTGTTTTACTCTTTAACGAATTTAACTATTTTGGATTTAAAATTTATAATATATATTTTTAATTTAATTAATAAATTTTTAAATTTTAAACTTATTGTATAAAATAACAAGATATAAGTAAATAATAATTTCGTCCCGATTAAAAAGTACGGAAAAATTAATGTAATTTTTCGAATTTTTAGCGGTATAAAAATGTTATATTTATACGACGTAATTTATTACGACAATTTCGTATATAATTTGGTATTATTCTGACAGTTCCGAAAAAAAGGATACTAATAAAATAATAAAAGAATTAATAATTATATTCGAAATAAATATAATTAGATAATTATTACGTTAATAAATAAGTTTAAGTAATTCGTTATCGAAAATATTAACATAATAATATTTTAATAAGTTTTAATTATTTATAACCGAAACGTTAACTTAAGGATAACGAAATTATTATGGACCGGTAACGGTATTATATAATATTTAAAATTAAATTATTTAAATCCCGAACTAATTATTTAATTATTGTTCTATAGCAAGAAAATTCGCATAAAAGGTCTTATAATAATCAAATATTAAACATGTGGCAAAGCGAAAACTAAAAAGTTAATATACCGCAAATTAAGAAAAAGAATATCCCGATTAAGATACAAAATTGCTATCGACTTTATAAATTTTGAAAAAATCCTTAAAAATATAAATATGTTATATTTACTACTAATAAATATTTAGATTTTATTTAAGATATTTACTTTAAAAACCGAAAGCAACATATATTAATTATAACGTTTCGACATTTTCTAAAAATCTTAAAAAATAAAAATAAGATCCTTTTATACATAATCGAATGTGATAACGAGATTCTGGAAAATTTTTAATTTCGAAATATATTTTAATCGCCTTTTTTTAACAATAAATTTAAACTCTTAACATTAAATATTTAGGTTTAAAACGAAAATGTAAAATATTTAAGAAATATAATTAAAAATAATTATAATAAAAAATAACGTTAAGTTATTTTTGTTCTTAATTATATATAATTTTAAAGCGGTAAGATATTTATATAACCATATTCTTAAATATATATTTTTTGGTAAAATTTATACGAAATTTATTATATTTATTTAATATTTAAAAACGGCGTTATAATATTTAACGAAAATTTTTAATAACTTCCTTACGAATATATAGTTATATGGTTTATATTACAATAATTACTATTATAAAAAAATAAAACCTTTAAAATTAAACTTTAAAACGTAAATTAGTTATTTGGTCGATTACCGATTTACGAATATTTACGAGATTTAGAACTTATTAATTAATAAGGTTATTATTATTCGAAATAGATAGTTTAACGAAAAAGCCATTTCTAAGTAATATTAAAAATTTAAAAAATAACTTTTTGCATATTATAAAAAAAGTTACAAAAATTATTCTGATAAATAAAAATGCTTGATTAAAACGATAATTATTTAATTTATATATAAAAAGAAAATAAAAACTTATATAAAATAATTTAATTACTGGCTAAATAAACAAAATAATTTTAAAAAGGTATTAACGTAAAATACATGCGGAATAAAAAAAATTAATTATTTTTTGTAACTATTATATTCGAATTATTTTTATTTCCTGAATTATTACCGTTATTAGCGTTTACTTTAATAACTATTATAATTATTATACCGACAGAAGGAATAAAAGTAACCTTAAACTTTCTTTATATTAATTAACTCAGAGTAACGATATAAAACAAAAGTACCTTACGAGTTGTAAACGCAAGCTCCCCGTATATTCTGTATTAAGAGAGTATTATCTAAAATAAATATAAGGTATAAAAAACCGCATTTAATACAGGACGTTTAATTTCTTTTATAAATGTATACGATAATTAACTGGTAAATTGTAAAGGTTTAAGGAAATTAATTATTTAAAGTGCGTATTACCTTAATCGAAAAAATAATAATATCTTAGTATATAAAAAGATATTTAAATTATAAAACCGGGTATATAGGCGTAATTTGCCATTATTGTCGCGAAATTATAAAAAGCAAAATATATACTTATTAAAGAAAATATTTCGTAAAGCCGAAAAAGTTTACTTATAAAGCCATAAGGAAATGCGATTTTAAAAAATTGTTAATTAATTTTCTATTAAAAGGAAATAAGTTTTAAGGTATATATAGATATATGTTTATAGGTTTAACAAATATAGCTAATTCTAAAAATATAAGGCCCGTTTTATTATATAAAGCGATTAATAACTTAAAACCGTTTATAATAATATATACGTAATTATTTTCATTAAAAGGTTATTTCGAACTTTAATTATTATTACGATTAGGTTTGATTTAAAACTTAAGTAATATAACATTATAAACGTTTTCGTAAATACTAATTTGTTATATAAAATATATATAAAAATGTCTTTAAGATATCCATAACGTAATAAGATTTTCTTAATTAGAAAAATATTATACAAATTAAGGGAATTATTTTTATTATAACAAAAAAACTTTTATTAGGATATTTAAAGAATTAGAATTTAGTTCCATTTCTTACGAATCTTATTATTTTATTTGTTAAAAGATATTTATTTTTTGTAAACAATATTATTATAATATGTTACAAAATAAATCAAAATTATATCCATTAATGAATTTAATAAATATAAAAATAATATATCTTAATAAGGAGTAAAAATTTATAATAATTCTCTGATATCAAAATAATTAGAAATAAATTTAACTAAACAATTTGGTTATTTTAATTTAACTTTATAAATAAGTTAATTAATCTAATATTCCAAAAAATTTAAATAATTTCTTAAAAATATCTATAACTGATATTAAGTTATTGTCGAATCTTAATCTGGCTTATTTAGGTTTTATTAATAAATATTAGAAAAAAAATCGGTTCTATGTTTTTGGTAATAATTAATACGTAACCCAATATATCCTTTATAATATCTCGATTTGCCCGATTTAACTTCAACTTTAGCGATATATATTATAAAACGGTTAACCGAATTATATTATATATAATCGGAATTAAAGCATTAACGTTATAATTCGAGGGTAAAATTTATTAAATACTTAAAACGACGTTTTTTTTACGAATAATACGATCGACTGAAAAAATTTTTAAGTTTACGTTATAAAATTATTCGGCAAATAATAAAATGGCAAACGAAAAAATAAAATATAATAATTATTTTTATAATAAAAACGAAGTTATTATTTTTTACATAAACTATAAAAAAACTTTATTTAATTTTTAATTAACTAAAAAATTAAAAATTATCTTAGATATAAAACCGTTAAATATGTAATACGATAATTAATAAATCATATAACATATTAATTGTAAGGAGCTGCATACGCAGTAGCTAAGGATATGGGCCACAACAGGTCTATTGAGAAATCTAGGAAACAGCTAAGAAGATGCGTGGGAGTAGCTAGCTATATATACAGGAGCTACGGGATTAGCGCTACGCTAATCCCTCCACTAGGGCTCTTGGCCCGTGATATTAATGCCGATATTATCTTATTAATAACGAAGTTATGATATATAAATATATATAATTATTAGTTACGATAAGCCGCAAAGAAAAACTTGATTAAAGTGGATTATACGTTTATGGCCAATATATTAATTAACGGTTTAACGAAAGCCTTATTACGCGAATTTTTTAAGCATTTCAAAAAGCAGCTAGAATTAGTAAATATTACGAAAACCTTCGATTAACGGAAAAACGCCTTACGAAAGATTTCAGAAAAAAAGAATAAGCTAATTAAAAAGATTTAATTGCCGAAAAAAAAGGTAAAATAAACAGCTATAGTTTTAGGAGTTATGATAATTAATACCGTGAATAATTCAAAGTTTTAAGGGGGTGTATCAATTAGCAGAGGGTGCTTTAGTACTCTATATACGGAAAATTCCCTTTGATCGGAACATATATATTTCGGGACTAGATCATCTTAAAGTGCAATGCGCGTTCTAGAGCACCTGCAACTAGTCATGAATACATACACAACTGATGTCTCTTATATTTGACAATAACCGATGGAAATTACTTTTTTTAATATTCCGATAACCGTAAACTAAAAATACGAAAATACTTTTAGAAAATAATTAAAGCAACGAAATTTATTTTTCGAATTAAAACGAAAAAAACATATTAATGCGAAAATTAATACATTAATAAAATAAGTAAGTAATTAATTTATCGAAATTTGTAAAACGGAAAACATAATTTGAATGTATTTGTTATTCGAAAAAAAAATTCAAATTATAATATCGAAAAATTAAAGTTTAATAAAATTAATTAAAAGCCTTTTTTTATTATCTGCTATTTAAAAACGAATATCGGCAAAATAATAAAAATAATAAAAATAATTCAAACGTTATTTATTTTTTATTACGGATAAAATTAAGGATGTGTAACTTAATTTCGGGTATTAGATCTTTATTACGCAAATAATAAAAGTTTTATTTAACTTTATAATATAAGGTTTGTAAGATTTTCAGAAACTTTTAACTTATTAAATATAAGGATAATATAACTAATATTATAAATTAAGTTAATATAGAATATACGTACTAATCTACGTACTAATCAACTTACTAACTATCGCTATTTGGCAAAAATATAATAATTTTTATGTTTTAAGGAAAGTGCTTTCCGTTCTACAAATTCCATAATTACGTTAATAATTATTCGAGCAAAGTATTTCGTATATAAAAGTACCAAATCAAAATATAACTTAAGCTTAAACTTATAATCAAATATCTAAGAAATATTAATTAAATATGTAAAAAATTAAAAAAATCAAGAAAAAATCATAAAAATAGTAATTAAAACATTTACCTTTTTTATAATCCATAGTATAACGTTAAATTGATCCAAAGTAAGTACCAATAATTTAGAAAGTTTTTCGGCTATAATGTATATCGTATCGTTAATTATTAACGTTAATTTGTTTTTGAACTTTGGAAAATAGAAATAACGGCAGGTCGCATTATTTTATTATAATAAAACGATTTATTCGTTTTTCGAAAACTTTTTTTCGGAAATAAATTTATATTTTTCGTTAACGGACGTCTAAAAATATTATGATTTAAATTAAGGAATTTATAAAATTACCCATTTGAATCGCTTATAATTATTTTTATTATATTATAACGTAATTTCAGGTCGAAATTATATAAAGCTATAGGTTAGTTAAGGTATTTGTTTTATAAGCGAAAAAAGAATTAATACGAAAATTAATATATTATTAAAAGCGGAATTTATAACAAAGTATTAGCGATATCTATAATATTTTTGTAGGCCTTATTTTGGATAATAAGGTCCGGTTCAATATGTTTTTTATTCCAAGCCGCTTTATCGCGGCGAATCGAGATTCGCAATATTTGTTATGCATTTTTACGGCTTTTTTATTAAAACTTTTACGAAAAAGTTTTTCGTTGCGGTTTTGCGTTTTTGCTATATGTTTGTTATTTAAATACGTATTATCGAATTTATAACGCTTATGAAAAAGTTTATTATTATTTTTTTAAGAAATCGACATTATGTTAAATATAACAAAATATCGATTAGTACGAAAATTAATACGTATTATATCGAGAATACAGTATATTTATGTTTTAAATTAATATTTATAACCTATATAAATACTTTTTTATTTATTTTAATATTTGTCTTAAGTTAAATATAAATATCATAAGTATTATCATATTATTAATTCGATTAAAATTATAAAAAAATAATATAACGTATTATATAAGCTTACGACTTAAATAAGCTCGCAACTTATTTTTTATTTCTATTTCGATTACCAACTTTAAATATATATTATTTAATATTAATAATATAAAACGTTTTATTAAAAAAATAAGAATAAATTTGGCCGTTTAGACAAAAAAACGTATGCCGAAACTTAGTTATAAAAAGCTTAATACGATATACGATATTACTAAAGCGACCTTAAGAGCCCGATATTACGGTAAACGCGTCCGAATCGATATTATTCCCAATTTGCGAAAATTAACGCCGACTGAAAAGAAATCGATCGTTGAACGGATCTTTAATCTAGATATGTGAACGTTTCCTATTTAGCGTTAGTACGTTAAAGATATGGCGAATTTGTTGCTTACGTAACGCATTACGAAACGCGTCGGGATTAACTGGGTATCTAACTTTGTTAAACGGTAAGAAAAATTCGAAACGCGTTTAAATCGGAAAATAAATTACTAAAAGATTTTATATAAAAATCCAGACAAAATTCAGAAATAATTTAAATTTATCTAAGTTATAATCGTAAAATACGATATTATAAACAATATTCATAATTTCGATAAAACGGAATTTTTAACAAGGTTTTTTATAATAATAAATATAATTATTATTAACGTTAAAAAGTATAGAAAATTTCAATAAGCTTTATAAAAAATCGGCAATAATTTACGGTAATATAAGTTATTAATTTTTAAAGCTGAGCTTTACTCTTATTTATTATTTTTATTTAAAAAAACCACCTTATTCCTTAGTTCGCCGATAACCAATTTCTATTTAATTAAAGGTTTGCTATAAACGAAAACGGCTAAATAACAATAAACTGAATTTAAAATAAATTAAGCATTTCGACAAATATACTAAAACGCGTACCAAAAGCTCGAAACGTCTTTTTGTCCTCGACGGTTACGAAAGCTATTATTCGATCGAATTCGAAAAATACTGTCAAATTAACGATATTATCATATTTTGTATGCCTGCTTATTCTTTTTATCGGCTTTAATTTTTCGGCCTATCCTGTTTTTCTATATTAAAACGTACGTATTTACTTTATATCGAAAGTTTTATACGGCGACACGTTACCTATATTGTCAAAGAAGATTTTATTGCCAGCTTTTATAACGCGTTTAAAGCTATTATAACGATTAATAATATTAAATCCGGATTCGTAAAAACGGGACTTGTTTTATTCGATCCTTATTGCGTTTTTTCCAAATTAAAAGTTCCAGTTATATCTATACTAATTATTTCGCCGTTTACTTTTATGAATTCCGTTATCTCTTTACTTATAAAAACTCTTAGAAATATTACTAAAACGATTTAACAAAGATATTATTTATAAAAAACAATTAAAAACTATTAGAGTAATTCGCTAATAAAAACAATTAAATTAATTAATTTTTTAAACAAAAAATAATTTAATACTTTTGTATAAAATTGCTTTTTTGAAAAAAGAAAACGGTTATTTGCGCAAGACGAACCATATCCTTAGTAAACGCCGAAAAACTAAAAATAAACGGCTTTAAAAAGGAAACATATTTATTATAAAGGAAATATAAACTTTTAAAATTACAAAAAAAGGTAATAATAAATAATCGCAGCTAATAGCAGCTAAAAATAATCGTTGTAAAAAGGCTTAGGCGAAGAAACGGAAGTATAGCGTTTACAACAAGCCGAGACATAATGCACGTACTTGCGAAAAAGATATAAAGACGATCAGCGATAAAAAATTCGATTAGTTTGAATTAATTTTATATATTGTGATTAATTAAATTGAATTTCTTATTACGACGTGCCAAAAAACAAATCACGAGCTTGTTTGAGTTGCGAGCTTATATAGTACGTTAAATATTTTATTATATAATAAAAATATATTAAAACGAAAATTGAGTAGTTAGTAAATAAATTAGAAAATGGTTAAATAAATATATATAAAATTAACTTATTTAAAAATATTCCGGCTAAATTTTGAATAAATTTTTAAATTAAAGAAATACGTTATATTTATTACACGATATTTAAAAAAAAGCTTAAACCTATATACTTATATATTTATTTAACCAAACGAAAATTCTTTAAATAAAAATATTTTTTTACATAAATGGCATAAATGTTATTATTAGTATATAACGTAATTAATTTTTTTTATAGTTTCTATAATATCTTTAATACGGATTACTAAATTTTAAAATCGTTTTTTAGTAATATATTAAGTAGGATTTTTCGGATTACAAACTTTAAAAATGCTGTAAAATTAGCGAAATATTTAATTTTTAAAGTTATTTAATTTTATATAAAGCTATAAGTTTTCTAAAAATAAAATCGTATTAATTAATACATTAATCTTATAATCTGTAATATATGCTCTAGTTTAAAACGACCATACTGAACCTATGTTCTATCTTTTTTTTTTGCACCTAGTAACTGTAAGCATTTTTTTCGAAATTTACCTTTGTTTAATAAAAACAGTTAGCGGTTGCTATCGAGATAATCTAGTTGTTTTTGTCGTTCGAATTATAGTTAGCAGTTATTATTAAGATAATTTAGTCGTTTTTATTATTCGAATTTCCGAGATAAATTTTTTTTTAAAAAGAAGTAAAATTATTATTATTAATAGTCGTAATAATAATAATAATAATAATAATAATAATAATAATAATAATAATAATAATAATAATAATAATAATAATAATAATAATAATAATAATAATAAAACAGATAAATTTATAAAACGATAAAACCATATATTATTATCGTTAATTACAGTCTCTCTTATAATATTGCTTAATACGTAACGTAATAAAATTATAGCTCTATTTATTAAAAAATGTATTTTGATTATATAAAAGGCGAAAAGATTAAAGAAAAAAATAGTAGAAAATTTTAAAATCTATTTAAAAACTCCGAAATAAAAGAAGCGCTAAATAAATAGTTTGAATAATAAATACTCCTGTTATAATATTTTGCGTATATATCTTATTTGAATTTTATTTTTAGATTTTTGTCCGTATTAATTTTCTATTTTTAACGTATTAATCTTTCGCTTTCAAAAAAGTAATCGCATATAATCGCGTTTAATAACATAATTTACAACATCATTAAAATACTATTCGAATTTGATATTGCACAATACTACCGCCTTTTATCGACCTTTTTAACTAAATTACGACTGATAAAAAAATTATAAGTCGGGCCTTATCCAAAAAGTTATCGAAATAAAAAATTAGTTATAGAAATTAAGTAATGCTTTACATGATAAAAATAAAAATAAAGGCGAAAATAAAGGCGAACCTAAATTTAGAAAATAACTTAATATTGAGAACGGAAACGAATTTAAAGAAAATTACGTGTTAGATAAAACGAATTACGAAAAAGAAAGTAATAAGGAATTAAAAAACGAATTTAATTACAGAAGCGAAGAAATTTTTAACGAATCGAATAACGACGAATTATGTAATAAATACGTTAAAAAAGAAATTAAATCTATAATCTAACCAGTGTTTAATTTATAGTTCTAAAATAACGCATAAAAATATTCGAACTATTTTTACGATTTAGTATTCTAATACATTATATTTACGAAACGGGAAACGCCGAAATATTCAAAACGTAATTTATACAGCGGCTATAATTTTAAGAAAAAGCTACTTTCGATAACGATATAAATAAGTTACTTTTTAAAAAAATCGTTTTTAATTAAAAGTTTTAACATTAATAGGATCTGGCTTTATAACGCGATTTTAAAAATAAATTAATTAATAATAATTTATTAATTTTGTTATAAAGCACGGATATATCCGAAATCGAACAAAAATAATTATAGTACTACTTTATTAAAAAATTATATAAATAGTAAAGTATACGAAAAAAAGATTAATTTGATATAAAGAAAATTAAGCCGTTATAGGTTTTATTATAAATAGGATTTCTTAACACGCGTTATTTATCGTATTAATTATTGTATTAATTATATTTTTATAATATCCGCTTAATATTATCGAAAATCTGTCTTAAAATAATCGTTATATAATTAAAATATAAGCCAGCTTATATTTAAGTTTTAATACTGTCGAAAATTCGTATTTTATTAATTAGATTAGGTATATACGACTTATTTATAATTTTCCAAATTTTCGTACGCTTAAAAACAGGTACGAAAAATACGCATATAAGATCGTATAGTCGGAATTACAAAATTTTCCTCCCGAATTTCACGTTTCGGTAACTACCGACATTTGAATTTCTCTTAGCTTAGCATAAAACTTTTAAAGTATATATGTTTATTTTATTAACAAAAACTAGACATTTAAATACTTGGTAATTAATATTTATTTATATAAAAATAAAAAAGAAAAATCAAATATTCGAATGTTATATAACGCGTTAAAGAAATACGGATTTTATACTAAAGTTCATGTTATAATAATGGATAACGGAACGAATTTTGATATAAAGTATTTTTAAAAACAATATATTAAAAAAGCGAACTATATCTATTATTTCTCGTATTTTTTATAAAATATCTATCAGCGTTTTTTTAAACATTTTTAATTACAAATAACGTAAATATAAAAGATTAAGCGGGCCTAAAAATAAATAAAAACGAAAAAAAAATTAATTAAAATTAAACAGATTAAGCTTAATACGGCTAATCGTATCTGTGACGGCTAAGGAGTTTAACCAACTATTAAATCTTAGTCGTACGAGTTTATGTTGGCAGAAGTAGCGTGGGATTCTGAGCAATGAATACAATATCGTATTACGTCTCGTAATACTAAGAGTGTCTTAGGTAACGATATTTTATTATAAGCTGAAGCTATTTAAACTATGGAAATAATAAGGGTATATATTTTCGTTCTGGCTTAAAATATCTTTAACTAGCTTAAGGGCGTTTAATTAATTAAGTTTTCTTAAACCTTTTTAAGTTTTTTGTAGTTTAATTGGTTTAACGTCCTTGAGCCAATAATAGCGTTTAAGTTTATTAAGCCGGTTATGTAACTTTTTGGCGTAAGTCGGGGTTAGTTTTCTTTAAGGGCCCGATCGTTTGTAAAAGGCTAAAACTATTAGATTATAATACGATCTTTTTTTTCTAGGATTTTTATCTCTAAAGATTAGATTATTTGTTTTTCGGCTTTTAATAAGTAATTTTCTCTTTTTTATATTTATTATGTCGAGTCGTATCGAAAAACATTGTTTTCGTAAATATGTTAACGTTTTAGTTTTTTCAAAACGTATTAATCGCCTTTGTTTTATTATATTATTAAATCTTTCTTATTTGCGTTGCAAATTTAAAAACAAAATTTATAAAGCTTATTATAATTTAGAAAAATATGTACGTTACATTAAGTACGGAGGTTCTTATAACTTTTTGTGATGATATGCACAGCTAGTCCTTATAAGGTGGATTTGGGTGCCCAAACCCCAATTGGAGGTTTGGAATTGCTGATCTTTTAGTCTTGTGGTTAGCGTCGCACCCTCGCTTATTTCACCCTTTTTTAGTTTTTTCGAATTTGAATATAATAAATTTGGTATAAAAAATTACTTAAAATTAAAAAAATCCGTTATTAAAGAAGAATTGCTAAAAACTTAATAATGTCTAAATAAACTGTTTGGCCGTTTAAGTTATTTGCGAAAATTAAAAAAACTTTTTCGTAACCGTAATATTAAGATATTTTGTCGGGGCATTTAAGGTACGAAAATTATAAAGGAAATTAAGCGTTTAGAAAAAAAACAGGAATAATTGAAGACCGCCGTTACGGCTGCCACGTTAACGCAGGCCGCGGCCGATTAGCTCGATATCCCGGCTATTAACTGGTCGGCTGTTAATTGGGACGGGCTCGTCGTTATTGATAAAAGTTTTTTAATAGACGTTAGGCGCTAATGAGATTTTTAGCAAGTTCTTAAATATTTTCGAAGTTCGAATATTTTTTTTACTTAATTAGGTACTGGATAAGTCCGTTTTGTTTTCGTATATCGAAAACTTTTTTTATTTTATATACCTATTTGTCTTTTATTTTTATATCGTTTTACGCCAAATATATTTTGATTATATTTGTTTTTAATTCGAATAAGAAAACGTAAAAAATTAAATAAAGTTTGACCTTTAGTAGAAATTCTAATTAGTAATTATTTTCTGAATTTTTTTGGCAATTTTATATAGGCCGATATATTTGAAATCGAATTTTTTCCTGGGTCGTTTTATTTAAATCTTTTTTGTAAAAAGAAAAATTATTTCTTCTTTTCCGAAGGTTAATCCTTTAATTTAATTTCGTACAAATTCTAATTTTATTTTTATTTCTTAATGTAACTATTATAATTATTTTAATATAAAAATTATTTTGATATTAATTAGATTATCGTTACGTATTTTTCTGTAAATTTCTAGAATAAAATCAAAGTTTGCGTTTATGGGTATTATTTTGATATTTTCGTAATAACTAGTATTATAAGTTTGTTAAATAATTAGTAATTTTTTAACTTAATTATTCTATTTATAATTAATATAATATTGTAAATAAGTTTTTAAGATCTAGTTCGTTCGTTTTATTTATTTATTTATTTAAAGTTTAAATAAGTTGAATAATTTATAGTTTAAACTAATCTATGTTATAAAGCTTTCTTAAAATTTAAATGTAAATATCGATTTTTTGTTTAATATAATTTCTCTTAATAATTCGTATATGCTAAAAATATATTTGAAAAAAAATACATCTTATTTATTTAGCGTCTGTATTTTTATAATATAATAAGAAATAGGAAACTTTTGTAAATCGATCGACGATTACGAAAATATTATCGTAATATATTTTTATAGTTAGATTTTTTAACATAAAAAGTTTGGTAATAAAGTTGAATATAACTAAATATTATAGTTGTTTTACGATTGGTAATAGCTGTAATTTTCCGTATAGTTTATGTCGTCGAGCTTTTGCTTTAGTGCAAATATTGTATTACTGTATAATTTTTAATACCGTTAATTTTATTTTAAGAAAGGAAGATGTATGTTAAAGCCGTTCTAAGGTTTTGTAAATCCTTGGATATTCGTATAATTAATGTTTATATATTTTTCGTATTAAATTCTTTTGATGTTTTTTTAGAAATTTGTATTTTATTTATTTTTTAATTTTCGAAAAGATTTTTATTATATTACTGGATTTTCTGATGTATATCAAAAGGTATTACCCGAATTATCGTAATTTATTACAGGCGTAAATATTTTTAACATTACTGTCGAAAATTATATAACTCATTTTAACCAATTTTTCTTTAAGGTTTAGGCGCTTATTTAAAATATTTGCTTTATTATTTTTAAGCTTTTATTATAGATAATAATAAGGTCGAAATTGGCCAATTTTTTCGCATAACGAAATTATTATTTTGTAAATTTCTTTGTTATAGTAAATCGGGTAAAATTTTAATAATTTATATAAATCTTGATTTAATATAATATTTTTTTTAAAAAAATGGCTAAATTTTCGGAATATTATAATAATAGTTATAAATTTCTTATATAAAATGTCGTAATTAAATTCGGTTGTTTTTAACTTATAAAAAATGCAATAAGGTATAATTTACTTTAATTATTTTATTATTTGATTATTACGTTTAACGCGTAATTTGAAACATCAGTTTTTAGTTTAATAAAGCGGTTTAGATTATATATAATTAATATTATCTCGTTAAAAATTGCATTTTTAATACCTTAAATTTTTTTGGTTTTTGGTATTTATTTAAAAATTTTTTGGCAAGGTTCGGTAGAGGAATATTTATTTTGCTGAAATTTTGAATAAATTTCCTGTTGTAATTAGCGAATCCAAAGAATACTTATATCTCCTTAACCGTAGTTAACGTCTGCCATTTTGTAATTGTAGCGATTTTCTTGGAGTTTATTCTAATATGTTCTGAAATAATAATATATTTTAGATATTTCATTTTCTATACGTAAAACTGACTTTTTTTTACGTTAATAAGTAATTTTACGTTTTATAGTGCTTAAAACACTTTATAAACGTATTTTGTAGACGTTTTTTCTGTTATTAAAAAATGAAAATATCGTTAAAGTAGTATATAACGAAAATATCGAGGAATTTTTATAATATATAATTAATTATCTGTTCAAAAGTTGCTGGTACGTTCGTAAATCTCATTAATATAACTAAATATTTAAATAGTTCGTATTTCGTCCTAAAGGTTATTTTTTATTTGTATTCTTTTTTAATCCTAATTAGATTATATCTATTTTTAAAATCGAATATTATAAATTATTTAATTTTACAAAATCGGTTTTTAATATTTGTAATTAAAGGTAATAATATTCGATCCTTAATAATAATATCGTTTAGTTATTAATAATCAATTCTAAATTATAACTTTTGAGTTTTTTTGGTATAAAAAATATAAAGTACCCTATTAGTAACTTCGAAAGTCGAATTTATCCTTTTTATAATCGATTTTCTAGGTATTTTTTAAAAATGCGTAATTCGTTTTTACTAAGATTGTAAATAGGGTAAAACTTTGTCGAAAACTCTTTTTTAAGGATTATTTTATGATTTTATTCGCTATATTTTAATAATTTCGTATTAAGCTTTGTTTCTAAAGAATTACTTATATCTATAATAATTTGATAACATATTGATCAAATCTTTTAACTTTCGGAGCTGTTATTTTAGGTCGTTATTTAATTATTTTAATTTCGCTTTAATAGTAATAACGATATATCGAATTTTTTAATGCCCGTTTTTTTATAGCTTATCCTTTTAGGTAATAAGGTTTCTGTCGTAGTTTTATGCTTGCATCTGTTACTATTATCGATCGAATATTAAGATCTTAATTTTCTTTTTTCTTATCTATTAATAAGGTATCAGGTGAACCTTACCTAGCTTTTCCTTCCATTAATTAAGACTTTGTACTATCGTATCTATAATAATTCTAAGATTATATCGTAATTCTCAAATAAAACAATATCGAAATCAACTATCTGGTATTATCTCTGAATAAAAATCTCGAAGTAATCAATTTCGCGTATAATTTTTCTATTATTATACGCAAATTTCTAACTTTCGATATTCGTTGCTATATAAAGTTCTAACTTATATCTCTATAATAATCTAAGCTTATTAACTATATCTGATATAATATAATTCCCGCCTAAAGCTCAGCAGTTTACCATTGTAATATATTAGTATATTTCGATTTATATATTTAAAATAATAAAGTTATTAACGACTTTTATCATTATGTTTAAAACCCTTTTTAGAAATTCTCTTTAATTCTTCTGGGTTTCGTTATCTTACAGCCTTTTTATAAATAACTTTTTTTAATTTTTATTTAAGTTTATCCAACTTTATTTATATTTTTTCGTTTAATGCATTAAATTGCTATATTTAGTATTATTACCGGCGTACTTTTCTTTCGAATCGTATTGATTGCTTTTAATTCTACTATAATTCCTCTTTTTATCGAATAAATTATTCTTTTATATTTACAACTGTATCCAAATATACGTCGTTTTAATTATTGTTTTAAAGTTTTTTATAAATTAATATATATTTTTTAATACTTTTCTTTTCGTAAAAATCTATAATAAATGCTAATTAAAAATAAGAATTTGTAATAGTTTTCTAGCAATATTTTTTTATTATACGCTGGATTAACTTCTTTTTCGTTTAGTAATTGCATTACTAAAAATAATAAAAAAAGTTTTCCTATAGGTATTACTTTCTTTTAGGCCAGCTTTTTATTTCGGCCAGTTATTAAATATCTTTTAAAGTTATAAATCGAAAATATTAATATTATTATTTATCGTTTTTATTATTTTTAGTACGGTTTAGAAAATCGAATCCCGTATAATACATACGGGTAATTCGTTTATAAATATATTTTTCTATTTTTCGTAATCGGGATATTCTCGTCGTCGACGATAAATAGCATGCATTTTGCCGTATCGATCGAGGGTTCCAGGATAAACTTTTTCTGTCCAGTCCTAGTATTCGCATAACTATCCTTATAATGCTTTTTATTATGTTCGTAATATCTATTAAACTAGCTTTTTAGTTTTTCGCATTCCTTATTAGACTTTTCGCCATAGAGGACCTGATATATACTTAAGCTAAATTATGTTAATAGATTTACTTTCGTTTTTTTGGTTTTCTCTAGGTTATCCTTTAGGTACTGGCTTTCAGTTATTTTAATGAGATTTTTTAGATGCCTTATATCATATTATTTTATGCTCCATTTTGTTGCAATTATAACATTTGGTCTAGCTCCAGTTCTTCCTATAAGTAACTCCTAATTCTATAGGTCCTGGTTCTATATCGTAAAAATGTTACCGCGTTAAGGAACGCTAATGTTAGCCGTATATTAAGATTTCTTATTATTTTTTTCTTTCGTATCTTTAATACGCCAGGGATATTGTCGATCGTCGATCTTAACTATTATAACGATATAATCAGATAAATAATTAGGCCGATTAAGCTTAAAGAGTTCTTTTTGTACTTTTTTTTTTAGGCCGTCGAAGAATTTAACTATTAATGCTTTTTATCTCTAGTTTAATTTAACGGCTAATTAGATTACCGTATTACCGTAATTAAATATTAATCCTTTTTATTATAACTGCTAGATCTATATTTCGGCTTTTATTTTTTCGTTTATTACTTCAAAAAGTTTTGTTAATATTTGCTTAAATTATTCGTAATTATTATAAATTCGTATTATTTTCGGATTTCGCTTTTTTATTAATAAAACAACGTATTTTCTTATAACGGGCTCGAACTAAATAATCGTATTTTCGATAAATCGTCCGATTAAGACCTTAATTCGTATAATAAGCGTAATAAATCAAATAAGAAAATATTCGAAATATATTTAGCATTACGTTAAGAATAATTATAACTTAATCGAAATTTCGTTAAAAAGTTCTGGTTTAAAAGGTTTAACAATTTTTTCTAATTCCTTAATAAAATTTAACTAAATAATTTAGCTTATTCGAAAAAGTTTCCCGGTTTCGAAAACTTTTTCTTTTTCCTTAAATTTCTTATGTACGGTTTAAAAGGACGTCGTAAAATTATTATTATCTCTTTTAAGCTGGATAATACGTTCTTTTATGGCATGCAAACGTTAAAGAATTTCGTCTCGAAAAAAACAAGGCTTTTCTTTTTCTTTCTTAGATTTTATTCTAATATCCGGATAATTAGAGATCGAGTAAATGAGCTATTCGGGCTGTTTTCTCGTAAACATAATGTTGGCAATATTGCTCAAAGTTTAACGATATTATTAAATAAAAACTTATAACGTATAACGGCTAAAAAGTTTAATTAATTATTAAACTTTAATTGTACTGGCTTATGTTAACAGAAATATTATAAGATTTTAAATAATAAATATAATATCGTATTACGTTTCGTAATATTAAAAATATTTTAGGTAACGATATTTTATTACAAGCTAAAGCTATTTAAATTATGGAAATAATAAACATATATATTTTCGTTTTAGCTTAAAATATCTTTAACTAGCTTAAAGGCGTTTAGTTAATTAAGTCCCTTTAAGCCCTCTTAAGTTCTTCGTGGCCTAACTGGCTTAACGTTCTTAAGCCAATAATAACGTTTGAGCTTATTGAGCCGATCACGTAACTTCTTGGCGTAAGTCGGGCTGGTTTTCCCTAAGAGCTCGACCGTTCGTGAAGGGCCAAGACTGTTAGGTTATAATAGTATCGTAATAGGGATATGTTAATTTTTGTTATCCTATTAATAACGTCGTACTAATTTTCGTATTAATTTTTAACTAATTTAGATTAGATAATACGCAATATATCTTAATTATAGTATCGAACGCTAGTAGAGGTTTAGGCATATATAAGTTATTTTTAAAGAAAAAGGTGTTTTAAATGTTTAAAAATTACTGTAAATTATTCGAAACGTAAATATTCGTTAAAGCCCCGTAATATATATATTTATCCGGTCTTATCGATTAAGATTTGCAATCGAGAATTATATACGTTATAAAAAATAATTAATTTCGAAATTACTCAAATTATCTAGGATATTTTGGATTATTTGATTAATATTTGTAAATCGTTCTTTTTACTAATAAACCTTTTTGGCGTTTCGAAAAATCCGAATTACAATTATATTTTTGCAAAATTTAAAACTATAAAAAAGTATTTTAGCAAATACGAAATTTATTTGTAAAATCGAATTTTGGCTCAAACGTCATAATTTTATTTTAAAAAATTACTTTAAGCTGTGTAAGATTATTTTAACTTTTATTAGATTTATATCTATAAAAATATAAATTGAACAAATGTTATTTTATTTTTGTTTTATTTTTATTTTTTTATCGGATTCCAAAATAAAACTTTATTTCGATAAGTAAAAAAGGTTTTTGGACTAATTGTTTATAAATGACTTTTTTCGCGATGAAACGATTTGTTACTTTAAACGTATTTATAAGTTTTATTATAAAAAATATAAAAATAACCTTATAGAATTATTTTGTTAATAACGTACTAGTTAAAGCTTATCGGAAATTATAATTAAAAGTATTAAAATTTTCTAAAAAGTATTGTTTTTTCATATTATCTTATTTATTTTCTAGCAATATCCTTATTAACATTTAATAACGTATTTTTTAAGCTTATTAAATTTCGATAACAGTTAGTCTTAGAAACAAATCGTCGATCATTATCTAAAAATACGTAAGTTATATAAGTTTTCGATACGGAAATTAGAATATTAATTAACACGCAGGTTTATCGTTTAATAAAAACATTTTTATATTTTGGTATAAGATGAAAATCTTTTTCTCTAGGTTGGCCGTATTCGTTCGTAATCACCTTTATATTTTAAATGTTACTATATTAATAAAACGAACCTAAAATTAATCTAAGTTAATTTATTTGTACAATCGTTCCAGATTAATGTACTTTATATTCCGAATTAGCCTTTTTATCGTATCTTGCTTACAAAATACGCGAAAAAATCCATTACTTGATATTTGGTACAATTATATCGAAAATAACAAATTTATGTAAATTACGAAACGTCGGCAAAAAATCGAAAAAATCTTTTATATAAGATTTTCGAAAAAATAGAGTTTAAACGTTACTTATCTTGCTTCCGCTGTTAACAAAATTAATAATTCCTAATTTATTTTTTAAACAGTTATATTTTAAATCTGTTACGGTACTAGCAAAGCGGTTTATTTAAGCCGCCGTTTTCCTGCTGCGCCGTGCTGATGTTTCGCTGCGGCGTTGTAGGCGCTGCGTTAGTCGTTGCAAATCGCGGGCGCCGGTTAGGGCATATAAAGGAATAATGTCCTTTCTTTCCGCAATACATACAAAGGTTTAGCTTGCGCCGGCGTTGCCTTTCCTTTTCGGTTAAAGGGGCGCGGGGCCCGGTAGCTCTGGTTGTTACCGTATCTAGCTGCATAGGTTCGGGCCCGGGAGGCGCCGGGGCGCTCGGCGAGCGTTGCAGTATCGTTTTATTGGCGGTTTGGCTTTTGGTTATGCGCTTGCGGAAAGTCCGATCTGCTATGTTGTTAAAACGGTTTCTGAAAAGCCGTATCAACCCCTGATTGTTTTCGGGGATAGGGCGCTGCATTTGCGGAATGAGGGCTTCTTGAAGTACCCCGTTAACTTTTTGTTATAATACGATAATGCGTAAAGCTAGCCGTTACCGACTTTGATTAATTAGGCGTATGAAGCTACCGATAAAATCGGCGAATATTATTAAGCCATATTCCAGAATTTAAAAGTTTTTATAAACCTAGATTAATATATTAACAATAACATGAACTTAGTTTAAAAATAGAAATATATTATTTATATCCCGTTATCCTTATAATTATATTTCGAGATTTGTAAGTTATATTATTATATTATCGATTTGATTACGTATATACGAATAAGTATTATTTTAAAGCCGTTAAGTTATATATATAATACGGTTAATAGCTAAAAAGTAAGCGTTTCGATTAATCGTAAATTTTAGGCGTATTAAAGAATATTAATTAATATATTTTTGGCGGATTATCGGATCCTTAATATCGCCCTTAAATACAAGCGGTTCAAAATCGTAAAAGCGATAATTATCCGCTATATCGAAAAGAATATATCGTAAATCTGTTAAACGCTAAATAACGCCGAGTTATAAGGTTATTTTAAATAAAGTATTAAAGAACGACGTTAATATGTTTTTTATAGCCGTAATTCGTTATAACGACCGTTTTATAGCGGTTAAGCATTTTTGTAAATAAGAATTTTTAAAAGCGAATTATTTTGTTTATTATAACGATTATTTTGCGATTACGAAACGCTTACCAAATTAATTACGTTCGACTATAGCTTAATTTGCGATAATTAGATAATTATAAAGTTAACGGTTTTTATATAATAATTGCTTAATTTCTCGTATTAATTATTTTACGTTGGTAAATTATTTTTTTAATTTAAGTATTTTCGTATTTTAAGCATTAATTAATTCTTTTAAAATTTGCGAAAGTATTTCCAAATATTTTCTGGAAATATTTGCATTATTCGAAAAAGTGCCTTAATGGCGTAAAATCGTAAGTACACCGTATTATGACGGTAGTTAAATAAGGGAATTCGTAAAAAAATATTTTGAAATTTATAGGTCGAAGGAGTAACGTTATGTTATTACTTTGTCCATGTTTAAAAGTAGGCGTATTGGTGCCCGTATTACCCTTTTTAAAGATCGGGAGGTCTGGGGATGATATAATGAGGTGGCGACATAATGTGAGAATACAGCCCCTATGAGGATAAGGCTGGTAGCCGACCAGCCATCGATCAGCCACCGACCCACTTATTAATATAAATCCACCATCTAGCAACTAATAAGAAACGCCAGATAGAAATAACTTAATATATTTATTTCTTGAAATACGCTTTGTAATTAATTAGAAATTACTTTACTTAAATTTATAGCTATTTATTATCTTATAATTTTTTTATTTATCATAAAAAATAACGCGATAATTATTAAAAATAGAATTCGCCAACTGCAAAACGAACCTAGGTTACCAGTCGAAAAGATTTCCGATCGGAACTTAACCGACGAACGATCGATTACGGTACGGGAACAGGCAAGAAAGTTTATAACGGAGCTTTAACGGGCAAAGGATTATGGTCCCCGAGATCCCGAATTACCTTACATATATAATAAGGATGCGTTCCGATAACCGTTAACTGAACGGTTAGAAAACAGGCGTAATATAACGACCGCGTCCCGGAGTTTAAAGCAAGGGAAAATTAAACCCCTTAATAATAACCAGATCTTGGAAATTATCCGTTAATAAAACGAATAACATTCGGAATTATTCCGACAGCTGGCCGAATAACAAATAATGGCATAGGCTGAAAAAGCAGAGCTTTATAAGTTAATTACGATATCGTCGCAGAAGCCCAAGGGCGATAAGCGAGTACCGCGTTACAATTGCCCGAAGCTTTCCGAGCGCGCGTCGATTAGAGAGAAAGAAGATTGGATAGAAGCTGTTACGGAAGCAGCTGATCAGCCAGCACCATGATGATCCAAGGGCAGGACATATGGGATATGTCCGTACGCTGGAACTGATAACCAGAAAGTTTCACTGAGAAAATGTGGCGAACGATATCCGAGAATATACCAAGCAATATCCGAGCTGCCAGAGCACAATAAAGCCACGCCACAAACCATATAGACAGCTACAGCCCTTACCGTTACCTGAGTAACCTTTCCAAAAAATCTCGTTAGATTTTATTACGGGATTTCCCAAAAGCCTAGGTTTAGACGGGTTAAAGTACGACGTAATCCTGGTGATCGTCGACCGCTTTACAAAATTAAAACTGTTTATCCTTATGGTTAAAACCTTAACCATAACCGAACTAGCTTAATTATTTTACGACGAAATTAAATGCAAATTCGGTACGCCAGCCGGAATTATTAACGATAAAAACAAATTATTAATAAATTAATTTTAGGTGGAATTTTATAAAAAGCAAAAAATAAAATGGCAAATATCGACCGCTTATTATCCGCAAACCGATAAGCAAATAAAACGTATTTATTAAATCCTAAAACATTATTTTTATAATTACGTTAATAAGTATTAAAATAATTGGATAGAAATATTATGAAATACGAAATTTATATATAATAATATACGGAATACGTTTACCGGCCGTTTTCCGTTCGAAACCTCATATAGGTATTATTTAAAAATAATAAAATACTTTCCATAAAGATTTAAAAAAATAAATATAACGAATTAAAAACCGTTTCGAAAAAACAATAATTATTTATTAAATAATATACGAATATTGGAAAAAAATAACGATAACCTAAAAAAAGTATTATAATTAATATTATACGCTTATAGAATTCCAATTAACGCAATAAATAAATTTATTAATTAAAAACGTTAAGTTTAAAAATAAAAAGTTCGTATTTATTTATATCCGGATTGCGATTAAAAAGCGAATAAATTTCTAGGCGTATAAAATAATTCTTTTTACCAAATATTAACGAATATATAATATATTTTCAATATCTTTATTAAAACCATAATATTACCGGACCTGATAAAAAATAAAAAGAAATAAATGATAAAAGATATTATTTGCTACCGAAATAATCGGAAATAACGCAAATATCTAATTAAATAAAAAGGCTGGCCCGCTAAGTATAATATGTAAAAACCTCAAAAATACTTTAAATATGTACTTAAGATATTATAACGTTATAAAAAAAGTTAAATACGTATATAGAAAATAAAACGACCTAAAAATTATAGGGCAATAATAACTCGATTGGAAATTAATTACTTATTAATTATAAAAATTATAAAAAATAATATTAAGCAAAATTAAGATATTAATATTAAAATATTATTTAATTATATAATTACTTTTAAATTTTTAATAAATAATTACCTTATTGTATACCGGTCGAAATTTTATAAGCGATATAAAAAAAATTAAACTTTTATTTCAAAAATAAAATTACGCATTTAATTATTAAATTTTGCGTTAATTAACTTTTAATAGGTGTATTAAAAAAGTTAATATAAGAATATCGGAAAATAATTAAAAAATATACGATAGCAAAAAAGGGGTATATTTATTAAATTTATTAAACGTACAACTCGGAAAAATTTAGGAACATTTTATTCCTTACGAAAAATAAGGCTTAAATAACCGGAATATAATTTGTTATTAATCGGAAATAAGGTGTTATTTTTAAAACGTTTAACGTATTTAGGTTTGGTAATAATTTCGCCGAGTAAAACCGTTTTTTAATTATAATTATTAATAAGTATTAAAATTTCGTTAAAATATTAAAAAATGAGCGGAAAATATTCGTAAACCAGGAATATAATAATATAACGGCTTTCGAAAATTATTTTATTTATGGGAATATTTTAAAATTACGTTTAACTAGAAATTAATTACCGAATAATAAGAAAAAAATTATAATATTTATAAAAAGATTTTAAATTTGTAAACGTATAAGATAACGTTAAAATTAAATTTTCGTAACCATAACGGACGATCGAAAATCGATTTCCGTTATATTAAGAAAACGATATTCCTTAATAATAACCGCGTTAAAAGCGAATTCGGTTTCGCGAAGGATATCGAATCGACGACCGACCGCAATTACGTCGGAACGTTTGTACTGGGTACTTGTAATACGAGCCTTTTCGAATTCGTTAATTAATTCCTAGTTATCGATACCGAACTAAAAAACTGTCTGGGCGGCATCTTTAAGGACGATCGGAATTTAAACGGAAATTAAATAATAATATTAATAATATTAAAAATAATTATTTACCGCGCGAAAAGTTTTGTAATAATAATTAGTTATGATATAATTTAGGGCGTCCAAAGCTTGAACGTAAACCGTACGGTAATCGAAATAACGCTGTATTACGTAAATATAGTACGGCTTATTACCGTTCGTAATGCGACTAATATTTATCTTATTATCGGCGTCGAGGAGATGGCGTTAAAAGAAATCCCAGTTTTTATTAATATTAAAATATTATTTCTTTTGCAACTTTTTACGAAAAAAAAATATGGCGAACGGAAATGGTACGTAAAATAAACGGAAAAGGCGAAATAAGAATAAAAAAAGACGGGAAACCAAAAGAAACGCGTACGTAAAAGGAATAAAAATATAGACGCGAAAGGAAAAAAAAAGGTAAATAAAGTAGAGTTAAAAACGGATTATAGTAGGAAACTGGGCGGAGCATAATTAATTACGTAATATTGCACGTATTAATTACCATGGTAATTATTTATAACATAATATTTATCGGCAAGCATACGCAACCCGATTTGCGAAACGCGTTATATCAAATTAATAATAATGCTATTAGGAACTAACAGCTTAAAAAGGAGAAATAATTGTAAAAATACAGCCCTTATAAGGATACGGCTGGTAGCCGACCAGCCACCGATCAGTTATCGACCTACTTACTAATATAAATTTACTATTTGGCAGCTAGTGGGAAACGCCAGATGGAAATAACTTAATATACTTACTTCTTGGAATACGCTCTGTAACTTGTCGGAAATCACCTTACCCAAGCTCATAGCTGTCCATTATCTTACACATAATAACGGCGGATCTAGGGCGCGGCGTAAGAGATATTATAACGAGGCTATATAAACTGCCATAAAGTTTGTTTTTTGAAAGTGCAACAAACTGTTATAACGCTGTACGTTTCTTAGGTTTCTAGAAGATATTCTGTTATTGTACGAAAAAGAAAGAAAAGAGCTATCTAGCAAGCGTATAGCGCTGGCATATATATAGCGAAACGGCGGCTTAAATAAGCCGCTTTGCTAGTGCCGTAACAGTTATATACGAATTTTTGCGATTTCCGCGGATAAATAAAGCCCGGAAATAAAGCCGTTATATTTAAGAAAACTTAGCGAATCGACTGATCTTATTATCTTAATTATATAATAAATAAACTTTATGGTTTTTATTATTAAAATAACGCATTTTTTACATATATAACCTAAATTAATAATTATTAATAATTAATAGGTAAATTAATAGGTAAATTAATGCGAATATTATTAATGCGAATATATTAATAAAAAATAGAAAAAATAACCTTAATTACTTTTTATAAAGTTTTAATAATTAACTGCTAAAATCGAAAATCAGTTTTATTAGATAAACCTTAGATAATTTCGCGCAAAAAACGTTAAAATAAAGCTTTTAATATTAAAAGATTAAAGTTTTTCTAATATTTTCAGATTTTTCGAAATATAACGGCTTAAAAAATATTTATTTTTAAAAAAAATTAATTAATAGGGCTTAAAATACTTATTACCGGGCTTTTATTATCTGGGTCTTTTAATCGTGCCGGTTGTATCCGTAAGGGGTTTTTTAGCTGTCGGCTTAACTTTACCTTTGTTCCTAGCTATATCTTTGTCTTTAAGTAGATATTTGCCTTCGACGCCTTTGGTTTGCAAGATTATACGCAGTTTTAAATTAAGATTAATATATCGATTAATTCGCGGATTAATACGTTAATTCGTAGAAATATTAACTTATGAAATTTTATATACGTTATAACGAAAACATTATTTATTATATTTAAAAAATAAGATTAAAATTGATATTAACAAATTAAATTTGACGAAAAAAAATATAATTATATTAAAATGCAATTGCGCAAAAATATGCAGTATGTTATATATAGTATGAGCAAAACGAAATAATAATATTATAATATCTTAAGTAACTTATTTATATATTATTACTTTTAAAACAAAACTTTTATATACGCGTATATTAAAAAATAGATATTAAATAATATTTGAAAATATAAAAAACAAAATTTAAAATAAGCTTAATATTATAAAGTAAAAAGAATTAATAATAAATTAAAAAAAGATAAAAGAAAATAAAGAAAATAAAATTAATAAAATAAATAATATAAAGGAAATATTATAAATAAAATATTATTTAACGAATATTATAAATTCGAATATATTATAACGATTTAAAATATATAGTTTATATTGCTTAATAATGTATAAATTAACTAGCAATACTCTTATTTCCTATTAGCATACGTTTTTGAACGGATTATAATAATCTTTTAAAACTTTTGTAAATTTTCTTTTTTTTATACCTTGGTCAATCCAGTTATAGCGTTTCCAATTTTCGTTTGCCTTTTAGCGTCTGAATTAGCTAAAGGCGTTAATAAACTATATTTCTGCTATACGATAATCATATCGTGAATTTGTTATCTTGGTAAAAAATTAATTATATTTGGCATTGTTCCGCTATCGATTTTGTTACGGCACTAGCAAAGCGACTTATTTAAGTCGCCGTTTCGCTATATGTACGCAAACGCTACACGCTTGCTAGATAGCTCTCTTCTTTCTTCCTCATACAACAACAGAATATCTTCCAGAAACTTAGGAAACGTACAGCGCCGTAACAATAACGAAAATAAAAGCGAAAGGTTTAATAAATCCGAATCCGGAAAAACCAGATAAAAAAGCAAAATAACAGCAATATAAGGCGTATTTTATTAAACGAATAAAAAAAATTACGCCATTTCGGAATTATATATAAAAACTAATTAAAATAATTATTAAGCTAATATTCGGATAAGGCTTATTATTTACCCGTTATCGGTATTAACGATAATAATTCCGAATTATTTAAATTTTTTAAAAAATATTTCGAAAATAATTTAATATATTAATTAATATAATATTACTTTAAAAATTTATAATTGAGTTAAAATAGAATTATTAAATATTTGAAATATATATTAATATATAAAGTTATATATAATTATATTACGATTAATTGTATAAAAACAATCATGATATTTAAATATAATAATTAAATTATTTTAACAAATATTTAATAAAATAGTGTTTAAAATTATACAAAATTTTTATTTTTGTAATATATAATTTATATTATATTTATATAATAAAGTTTTAATTTTTAAAACGAGTACTTACGGGTGGTTAATTATTTTGCATTTTGGGTATCTACGAGTGGTTAATCCGTAAGTAATTTCATTTTACCTACGTATCTCTGTTAACTACCTACGTAAACTTTTACCCACTTACGGATACCCGTGGTAGGAAATTTTAGCGTAAGTGGGTGGGTAATGCAAACCCTAGATCCAGTCTGACCTTATAGTGATTCTGTCGCAAAAAGCGATACAGCTATTGCGTAGTTTGCAATCGCGCCATATATACCGCGACAGGTGGTATCATCCCTTGTTTTTCTAAATAATATATTGAGTTATACTTAGCAATATTGCCTATTACTTACCGAGCCATGTCTTAAAGGTGGTCGCTTTATATAGAGCCTTATATAAGACCTCCCTCGTATAAGACATTATGTGCAGACATTACTTACATCCTATATCTGCCCGATCTACAACCACACCGGAAGGAATGAGAATCGCCGCTTTTCATGCTGTCAGACCTAACAACGCCAGTCAGCTCTAGCGGAGATTACTTTATGCACCCCTGGTACCTTTTCCTCTCAGCCACAGCTGTATTTACGTGTATAAAAGAAGGGTTCGCTACCTTCACTTTCTAGCTAGGACCTTCTAGAGGTCAGGCAACCTTTAATACACTTCTTCTTCAGTTATATGCTTCTGTGTGTGATGTCAGGGTTTCACACATGCTAGATGGCTTCCCGCCTGAGTACACGTGACCACCGGCGTCTTCCCCCTTGATTCACGGGAGGGGGACTAGAACCAATCTGAGACATTGTGTCCATTAATGAGAGGAGAGAGTAATACTATACAGCCGAAATGTGTGCAAGACGTATCAAGGCGAATGAGCCGTATGACTTCATGACTTTCGCCTCCGTCACGTGGTAAGCCGCCCCTCATACCACCTCAACCGAGCGTTGGTCATCCAGCGATTGAGTCCAGGGCGCTATGGAAAACGAAGAAGTGTATCTTCCGTCTGTCACTCTGACCAAAGCTCCAATCTTATACCTCTGTCGGGGTTTCTCATCGATGAGGTAACTTCCATTCCCAGCAGTCTTTGGCCCTAAATGCTATTGGACATGTATAACAAGCGCTGATGTCCTGCCTGATGCTCCGCGTCGTTCCTAGTCGGTGCTGGCGGAGTCGGTCGAGTGCCAATTCTTGTGATCTTTCGGGTCTTTCCCATTCTTGTTCCTGTCATTCTTGCCCTTCTCGTCGGAAAAGGAGCCGGACTTCGGCTTATGTGCGCCCTTTTTCTTCTTCTCCATGTCGGCTTCGTACTGCATTGCGGTTCTTGTCAATAGCTGGCTCCTTCTGGGTGAATCAGGGCGTTGTGCAGAAGCCATGAGGGAGGCTTGTCATTTAGAAAGTTGTAGAGCACTCCCACCAACTCCCCCATTCTTTGTCCACAGAGGTCGCTGAAAAGATGGTGCAAGCGGCTATCTGAGGAATAGGACGGCGAAATCAGCTGCAGAAAGTGCTTACCCCTGAGTCATCTCCCTTTTCAGAACCATTCGAGGATCTCCCTGCCGCCTTCGGCATCGTGTTTCGTTGCTTGGCGCTCTTCGTGTAATTGTGATTTGCTTCGTGATGGGTGTTCGTATGGCGGGTGGAGGAGTGGTCTATATTAGTCGATGCAGAGAGAAAGACGAGGAAGGTTTCAGCAGGTGGCCGCGAAATATATAGGTTGCAAGGCACCAGTCACTTGCGGTGGAACGGTCAGGAGAGCAGTCGGTAATGAGATATGGCTCAGAAAGTGATTCACTTGTCACCATGAAGAGACAACAACCACTAGCTACAATAGAGGGCGACCAGAATACATGGCAGTTCATACCTCCCATAAATGTTGGCATTGTGGTATTGATGGCCCGATGCATTGAAAGGAATAATGTTGTTGCTACCCGGGTAAACTATAATATACAGGCTATATTCTCTCCTAGACGTAGGGGCTAAGACTCGCTCCTACGAGGATGGGACAGTCGATGGCTTCGGGATAAGGTTCGTGAAGACCAAGCTACGTTGTATAACCTCGTCCCAAGTCCTTTACTTTCCCAAGTCTCTCATGTCCCTCATGTCTCCCTAACTCATCCTATTAGCGGTCGCGAAGTCGAGAGTTTCGATGGATTAGCGCCTTCAAGACCATGACTGGCAGTTCCTCAGGCAGGAGCGACCCACTAAATCATAGGACAGACATCTGGTAAGCATTCCTCACGATCCATTGTTAGAAGGATCAGCGAACATACCACGAGGCGAGCAGCCAGCAGCCCACCCCAGGTCCGCCCAGAACTCCCATACAGAGTCTTCCAAACCGCACAGGCAGAGTTCCACAGCCGCCGCATCCGGAACATGCTCACTGACGGCATACCCGACTATCCCGACAGGCGCCGCCGAGTGACCGTACGTCTACCTATATGCCACGGGTAGCAGGAGGCACGTGTCGACGACCGCCCCCGCGGGCCCCCCTGGGTGCTGCGGGACCAGTGGATCTGCGGTCTCTGGCAACAAATGCGCTCGCTGCCGTCAGCGACGGCGCATCCGACTGACGGCGACGACCGATAACTCCGGATGGCGATTCTCGCAATCAACGCCCTAAATTCTTTCTCTCTAGCGGAAAGGGTGATTCATACATAGTTGCTCCCGACAAGAACTGGATCCTCCTTAGGCTCAGGTACCGGGGAGTCGGTTTTGCGCTGCATCGCCGCGCTGGCTTCTAGGCCTCAATTCTGTATCAGAAACTCATTTTGATGCACAGTGGTCTAAAGTTGCGCTGTTTGGCACATTGCACTCAGAAATCACCCTGAAATAAGGGCCAGGTGCAGTGTTTGTCCGAAATTCTGTGGGTGTGATGCGCTGCTCAAGCATCGAAAAGGGGAAGGTGTAAGGGGTGACACTAAACGCGTTTTGGCCTGGCGCAGGGCGGACTTCGAGGAGGAGTCTTAATAGGAATGCCGGAAGCCCGAGTGGGGCTAGGGGAACCGGGGCCCCACCAAGGCAACCAACCGAAATAACTCTAACGGACCAGTGCTCCGTACGAAGTATTCCTGTGAGATGCAAATTACATGTCCCTCTTTCAATAAACCAAATTGAACAAAAGCACCGATGATAAGGCAGCTTTGGACCATAATGCCGTAGTTAAAGTAATAAATACGCATAGATAGAGTCTTCCATGCTCCAACTTCCAATGCTACGGCTCAGCACGAGGTCCCAAACAGGATGTTTTTACCCTTTTGGTATATGCGTGCGTAACCATCTGGTCATCATGCAGCATTTAGTGTTACCAAACTTGCAACCGAACCTGTATCACGGAAACCAAGCCAAAAGCGAAGATCTCCCAAGCGCGAACCTATCATCGCTTTTGGCTCTTTCTTGTAATAGAGACGTTGTGCACAACCTTCTGCGGAGATCCCCCACTCATCATTGATGTAATATTCTCCTTGTGGATATCTTCAAATGACACTAACATAAGAACAATATCTATAGATCGTGTAGTGGCTTCATGGCGACGATGGTTAGCCTTCCGTTAGGTGCATAGGTATGCAGATACTACTTAAGCTCTAGAACAAACAATTTAAATAGCTCCGGACGGGGCAGCCTCACGCCTGGACAGCCAGCCCGCTCTAGTCTAGGCAGACTCGCAATATAGCCTGGACTCGTTTTAAGTTTCTTACTGTAAGTAAGTATCTAACAAAAAAAAAACAGCCTGCAGATCTACCAGGCAGTGCCAGCAAGGCTCCAAGCATGTAAGCAGGGCTAAGCACATACATGTGATACACACCCCGCTGACGCCTATCTACTATATATATACCTATATATACACCTAGTATGTATGTATATATATAGTATGTGTGTCTGGGGACATCTGCCAATGCAGGCAGGTACATGTGGGTAGAGTTTATTTCCTACTTGTACATACCCGCTCTCTGCATATAGCTGCTACCTCGGTACATAGTGCAACTAGAGAGCATCCAATATGGGGCGCCAATAGATATGCGCACTAAGGACGCGCTTTCCTCGAACCCGGCTTAGCTTATACGGGAAGTGTCCAATGGATGGAATGGAGTCTCTCTACCTTGCGTACGCAATTACCCACTTTATACGGTACCTGGGTGCCCACACCGGGATACCTCCGGTTACCTTCCTGGTAGGAATGGTTGAATGCCAATCTTAAACTTGACCACCGACCGTCTCTCGACTCAAAATATCAATTGGCAAGACATAGGAGACTGGGGAGACGAGACGAGGAAGCGATCCCATCCATACACCCACCAATTCACAAGGCCAAGCCCGGCCGAGGAAGATACGATACACTTCCCTAGTTCTATGTATCATCATCCATTGAACATAACGATTTGTTGAATTGCATTCTTAGTGATAATCTTTTCTATACCTACATCTTTATACTTAGCTTTCCCCTTACTCGTCTTTCTCCTCGCTCTGGTTCGACTAATGAGTTCTGCAGTCTCTTCTTCTCGTCGTCTGTTTGGCCTTCCGATCAATCTTCGCCGCATCCATTGCACCTCAATCTCCTATCTTTTCTGACGCCTTTCTCGAATCGTGCGACGGCCGCCACCCGACGCGTCGTCCCCCCCCCCCTCCCCCCTTATCCTCCAGTGCGACCTTCACCCCTCAACGACAACTACGAACAGCTTTGTCAAGACGTGACTTGAATGGCCATGGAGAGATAGAGACCCATGCTTTCGATATTGACGGATCCGCTCCCCTCCTATATTCCGGTATAGATTGATGCTCTAGGATCCGTCTCGATGAGGCTACGCAGCATCTCCTCCCTGGAGGATCGTATAGCCTTCCTCGACGATCCGGACCGCCGCGTTCTCTCCACCTCCCCTTCGAGCACTAGCAGTCTCGGGTCCGATTCTTACTACGATGAGCTATATGAGACCAAGAAGGCGTACATGGTGGGATTCAGATCTCCGTGGAATAGGCGGTTGAGCGCATGGCTCCGTTCGCGCCCACGCCACTTGCGACGTGCCTTTCGCAGGAATCCAACGTCCTGCATTCTGACCATTCTGAAATACATCCTTCAGATATTCTGCGCACTCTTGATTCTGGTCCCCATCTTCGCACCATCCTACAAGCACCCCCCCGCTCACTACAAGGCATTGGAGTCGAGATGTCACGGCGGTAAGAACGCCGAGCCTGGCTGCGCAAACCCGCACAACGAGCAGGTCTTCATCAGTATCACCCTTTACGACGCCGGCGGGCGCTTGGCCGGCGGAAGATGGGGAGATTCGTTGCTCCAATTGATACATCTGATTGGCCACAAGAACGTCTTTCTGAGTATCTACGAGAGCAACAGCGGCCCCGAAGGGGAAAGGGCCCTGAGGTCCCTTAAGAGCAGGCTCCGATGTCGATTCTCTATAGTTAGCGACCCCGAAACCCCTAAATCAGACTTCCCGACCGTTAAATTGCCCGACGGCTCTCACCGTCTAAAGCGGTTAGCTTTCCTCTCCGAAATGCGAAATCGCGCACTGCGACCCCTCGACACGTTCGACCCGGAGCTTGGCATCGTCGACTACGACAGGATATTATTCATGAACGACATTGCTTTCCGGCCCCTCGATGCCGCACAGCTTCTATTTAGCACTAACGTAGGGCCGGACGGCAAGGCACATTACCTATCGGCCTGTGGCCTGGACTACAAAATCCCATTGAAATTTTACGACTTGTATGCAATGCGTGATGCCGAAGGGTACTCTAACGGACTCCCTATCTTCCCCATCTTTTCTAACGCCGGGCAAGGGTTGTCACGCGCTGCCATGCTCTCGGAAACCGATGCCGTCCCCGTGTCGACTTGTTGGGGCGGAATCGTCGCAATGGATGCAAGATACGTACAAAATCAAAATAAGACCTTGCCGGAGCCAGGGTTCCAAGACATCGGCAGGCATGTCATCGATCCCGCAAACCCAAGGAATGTTACTTCTCCTGTCCGATTCCGATATGAGCCTGAAATATTCTACGATGCCTGCGAGTGCTGTCTATTCCTGGCGGACGTAACCCAGGTGGCCAAGAAACAGGAGGCTAGCGAGCTGGGCGTGTACGTCAACCCGTACGTACGTGTAGCATATAAATACTCGCTGCTTGCCTGGTTGCCGTGGATCCAGAGGTGGGAGAGATTGTTTGCCATCCCCCAAGGCATTCTGACGCCTCTCTTCAACCTACCGACACACAACCCGCATCGGACTGTCCGGGAAGGCCAGCCATTCAGAGAAGAAATCTGGGTAGGCGAAGGTGATGCTGCCCATTGGGAGATGGTCGAGCGTCGAGGTCGAAATGCCATGTTCTGCGGCGTCAGGGAGATGCAGACCATCCGAACCGGTACTGAACCCCCCTACCTCCGTCCGTTTCTTGGGCTGACCGTTTTCGCAGGAGAGCGCACCGACGACGAAAATTGGGATAACAACGACATCCCCAAAGGCCAGACTTTATATTTCCCGACGTAGGCTGGCTTGCCATCGCTGGCCAAGAATTACATACAACCTATAAGCTAATAAACGAGAGACGCTTTCAAGAACGTTTGATTGTCGCTTTACCCCTATACGCCGGGAGGTTCATGGGGACTGGGGGGCGTAATGCGCCCAGCGAATTCTTGGGTTCACCAGTCCTATTCGCAGCCTGCGTTTAGGCCATCTACATCCTCATTATCCTGAAGGCTCTCTGCGTGTATGCGCAGGCAATCTTGGTGCTCGCATCGATTGCCTACCCTCGGGCACCTCGGGTGCGTTGGTGCACTGTTATACGCAGACGGAGCCTTGAATAGCCTTTCCGACACGGTTGGAGGCGAATCGTCTGCTTCGTTCGGGCAGCCCGGGAAACCAACACATAGTCTTTACTGGTGATCCAGCACGAACAACAAGACGGTGTGGCTAATAAAGCCAGCACAACGGGTTGGCTTTTTTTTTTGTGCGAGTCGACTACTCATGGGCACGTATGGAGCATAGGAGATATTGCCAGGTTTCCAGCTGGGGCGCTGCCGGATGGGGGTTATATAATATCAGCGGGTGCAGATATCCTGGGGAGCAAGGCGTTGATTGTCCTTTTTGTCCACAGGTCGAGGTCGACCAGGCTCGGGCGTTGGCAGCAAGAAGAAAATGGTTAGAGAGAGGGCACGGGGAGGGGAGGGGACTCGCCGCATATAGACGAGAGCTGCAACGGTCGCCGCTCTGTTCGGGTTGCTTCAGGAGAGAGACGAGGTTTCGTCAATATACCCATACTCCTGCTGAACAAAAATGTTCAATAGAAAATGAGAAAAGAGTATCCGAATAAAAAGAATAAAAAACGGTTGAACATCCGCCTGGCTCGCGGGCGACTGTTTCTCTTTTGGGCCGCTGCCGTGCGTGTGTGTTGCGGTCTCTCCGCGCGCCGGACCGACCTCGGTGCCACCCTTATGAGGGTCTGAACAAATATGCCCGCCTGCTTGCGGCGCAACCGCCCGTCTCGACGGGGAGTCTAGGCGAGGTTTGGGCTGGCGTGATACTTCCGTACACCTTGTGCCGGTTTGCAACCCCAGAGTCGACCTCTAGACCATACCGTGTTTCCCGGAACGGCACACAAGGTCGCCAGAGGGTTGGCTTGACCACCAAAGGGGGTTGGTCGATTAATGGCTCTCCGCTCTCCGTTGCCCGCTTATTTAACGATTTACCGACGCGTACAGCCATATGTTAATTCGGCCGTTTATTCAATCATTACTACTACATTCGTTTGTCCCGTCCTCCCTCGTCCATGTAGGCAATGACGACTACCTCGATGTATATACAGAACCACCAGACACTCGCGTCCCGTCTCGCTGCCTTCTTTTCCCGCGTGCATTGTCAAGCAGACTTTGGCGCATGCCGCCGACCGACCGGCCCACCAGCGATTCCTGACTCCTGCTCAACGCCGCTAGGTACACTTCCGTTCAACCAACCGGTTGCTAACTCGTGACCCTGGGCCTCCTGCCCTCCCAGCGGACCGACACGCGGATGAAACAACTGACAGCATGAGAGGGTGGGGAGTGATAGGCGCGAAGAGTCTGGCGAGAAAGAGACAGATACATGAAGCGCGGCATATACGTCCAGGGATGAGAGACAGATATAAGAGAACACGCGCTATCTAGATGTGCGATGCGGAACCGCAGGTTCACATGCCGCTACTAGATATAAGGACACCGAGGCCTCCATAGGGATAAGCCTATCAGCGGCAAGAATCACATCGCCGGAAGCCACTCTAGACCACCTCTTCGGTCGTAGCCGTGGTGGTCTTTGGCTTGGCCGCCTGATGGTGCTGTTAGTGAGCCATAGAGACGGGGCGTGTGCAATGCATACGCGCACGGCGATATTCGGATGGAAAACATACCTTCTTGGTCTTGGGGCCTCCGCCTTTCACTTTGGTTTCAACCTTCTTCACGACAGTCCTGGCCTGATGGTTGATTAGCATGGGCATAAAGTGGGAAGGAGATTTAGTCCAAGGTCACGAAGCACGAGGACACCGAGTTTGGTCTCCGCTGAGGCGAGGCATAGAGCGACGGGAACAGACAATCACACGATCAAGGAAAGGGAGGAAGTGATAGGTTTACCTTAGCGCCGACACCAGGCTTCTTCGGTACGGCTGTCTTCTTGGTGACGCCGACGGGCTTAGCTGCCTTGGTGCCCGAAGCGGAGGTCGCGGTAGGAGAGGTGCTAGTCTTCGCCTTCTTAGGTTTGACGGTGCGCTTAATGGCGGGCTCCGTGTCGACCGTCTGGAAGACGCGCGGCTCTACGCTGTGTCAACATGCAGTCAAATCTGCCAGTGTCTCCTCATACAGAAAGAAAACATCTCATATAAATGAGCGAGAGGGTTTGAAGAAAGCATGAGTCATACTGTTGAGATGTTAGCTCCGTGAAAATTCAAAGGGTAGCGGTGTTTATCATTCCATACCTTGAGTTGCCGGTGGCGGATCGCGTTCCCTCACGCGCCATTTTGAGACAGAGGGGAAATTGCGTGACTGTTTGGGGATACGGCGGTGAAAACTATACGAGAGGTTAGTGCGAGGTGTAATTTGGGCGACGAAACACCAAATGGGTTGTTGCGACCCGCAACGTGGACGGCAGAGAGAATGCGACTGGGGGAAAGACGATGGATGAGCTGGCTCATAGTTTGCAAGGAGGGGAGGAGGTCTTAGTTCCTACAGTAAATGTGACTGAAAGCTGCAAATCAACCTCTGCCCAACGTAATAATCGAAGATGTCCGGTTAATTCGTTTCGCGATTGCACTACAGCTTTTCTAGATGAACTAGAAAAACAGACAGGTGGGAAGATGGGAGGGACAAGAATAAAAAGAGGAATAAACAAGGGAAAGGATGGGTTGGGTTGGGGGGAAGGACGGAGCGAGAGAGAGAGATAGATTGATCTAATAAGTACCTGTGAACCAGGCCAGGAGGGTGCCCCTGCCACGCTCGAATTGGGATTGGGAGTATGTATGTTTCGCTGCTGAGTTGTCGTTGTTGACCTTTCAACTCCCTACTACCTTCTAACTCTACTTGCCAATGTCGTTGTTTCGTTGATCTCCGAGCGAGCCACTACCTTACTACCCCATGACCAAACACCGCCAACCACGCAACCACGCGATCATCCATCCTTACGCTACTGCAACGGGCGGACAGGCTTCGAGGTAACGTAAACTTAACTCCAGGGAATACAAGACCGCAAGTGCCCTTATCTGATGCCTAAGTGCGTTGATGGAAGAGACGAGAGGTTGGGCGGGTATCAGCCATACCTGCTCATACTTTTAGCGCACACAATATTAATCCAACATATAGGCTTACCTTAACTCCAAAGTAGGGTAAGAGCATACCATCCTCGTCCGCTTCCACACAACCTCAATCACAATTTATCTTACTCTCAAAATCTCGAGTATATCTTTTTCTCCTATCATCTTCCTTCGTTTTGGCACATAGTGCGATTTCACTGCAGAGTTGCCATCATTGATTCATCGGGCTGGCTAATTGGAGTGCGCGACTCGTCTTCACCGCACCCAGTCCACTTACTACGCCTTGCGCTTTGTTTTCTACCTGCCGCGCGCCTGGATGGGTAGATTAGATGGATGGAGCGCTTGATGCAATAAACAGCCTAACAGACGAGACTATTGGATTGAGATAGTATCGGCTAACGCCTTCAAATATTTGTGTGTATTCCCACAAATTGCCTCCATCCTTTCTTTCCTCTAGGCGTCTATTTACTGCTTCTGTTCTCATTGTTCGGTCTAATCCTTTGCCCTTCCTGTGACCGTTGCGCCAGGTACCTGCTCTACCTGTCATCAACTGATTCATCATCCGTGCGACCCTTGATTTTCTGTGGTTTAGCTAGGAGGACACCGCCGAGCGAATCCCATCGTCGTTCCCATGTTTGCGAGTGGGGGTTTGAAGTTTCAACGTCCTTCGACGGGATCCTTCTGACCCCCCTCCATAAACGCCGGCCGGATGCGACTCCTAAAGTGTTACAATTCCAACTATCGCACGCAGGGAGCTATCTCCTCGCTGTGAGGTTTATCCAGAGGCACAGAGGGCATCATCGCTGGATTTCTGCTTCCCATGGTGTAGGTACCTTTGCCGAGCGTCTCGCCACGATGGGCTACCACATGATTCGTCGCACCTTACTGAATACCCAAATTTACGGAGGTTTCAAATGCCTTCACGTATCCCCATGTTGCTCTATCGAAGAAATTAAGAGCAATTGATCGGGCGTCAGATAGAGGTGGCAACGACAGCGCCCACGTCTTGATGCGAAATGTCCTATCCGGACATGTCCCCAGCACATATAGCTGCGTGAGCTGCTCGGTCCTTATTGCTAGACTGTCACGCGCGATTCTTGAACCAATCGAACCACATGACGATGAGGTGCTAAAAATAGCTGATACAGTGTTTTCTTGTTTCATCGAATGCAGCGCGATGGAAATCTGAACTGGTATCGTGCAGCTCACAGTATTGCGGGTCTCCCCATGCTTCTACTCAAAATTCACTCACTGTTGACTTTCGAATCTCACCGATAGCATTCAATGGCAATACAAGAGCACAAGAAACCAGAACAACCGCTACTGAGAAGTACGCCCGTAGCCCAACTACGCTAAACCACTTGAATGCAACGACAGTGAGAAGTCGGAGATTGCTCGGACAGCAAGTGAGTGAATCCAAGTTGCCCGAATTATGAACTTCCAGTATCAAGTCTGGACGCTTCGAGGCCGGGGCCCGAGGCTTGTCCATATTCCACAAGGCGCTCGGTAGATGGGGTCGGATGTACGGTACTCTCCTCTCTAGGACTACTTGTGCTTGACATTTTCCAACTAGATGTTCGCTCGACCTCCAGAATTCAAAGGTAGGTTCACTGTGCCAGAAGGAAAATGGACCCACGAGAGTCAGCGCACCTCTAAGTAATCACTGCGCGCCAGCCTGGGCCGTAATGATTATAGTCGCAGCTTCCGTGTTCCTCTCATGGGCGAGGCCATCTGCACTCCGATCACCATACCTCCCCTTCGCGTGAGGGTCTGGGCGTCCTCATAGTCCAGTCTCCCTTAAACGCCAAGTGAGAACTGCTAGTTATGCGTCTACCTATCTCTGAATCTTCCGGAAATTGTTGCCTCTCGTTTAGTGAAAGTGGGTGAACACTATTGTGTCTAGCGGCCTCTCAAACTTCAACGACCCCTATGTGAATATCAGATGCTTGCTGGTGTGTCGACAACCCAGTGCCATACTTTCTCTAACCCAAGTACCTTTGGATTGCAGGTTAAGTCGAAGGAGTTTCCGGCCAAGTTTCCGTACGTAGGTGCTCTTTTGTTCAATCTTGCGCCAAATATGACCAGTAGGATACTCCTACATTCATAACGAAATGTTTTCATCCACGGCCGGCGGGACAACAGAACAATACCTCAGAGGATTTTCTTCTTTACAAACCCATCCTACATATTTGTATCATGGCTACCGACTATAGACGATACGAATGAGAACACCGGATATGCCGCATGCAAAACACTTAGATGCATAGAACTTCGTGGCCGTACCCCATTTCGCCTGCAAACCTTTTCCCCTCAAATCGACACCCAAACGACTCACATGAGACTATGATACCTGTGATACTGAACAGCGACCGTCGCTTTTACATATCAGGATAATGCTTTCAAAGCCCCCAGAGACGCAAACGCGTAAAATTAACAACCTACGAATCCTCGAACTCGCTCAGATCAACACCCTCGACCTCCCTCCAGAACAACTCAAGCGTCTCCTTCCACAGCTTCTTCTGCGCCTTCTCTCCCTCAGGAGACAGCACGAACTTCGACACCCTAGAGCACAAGCACGAGTCAGCGGCCGTTCTGCGTGCATCCCGCAGCCCAACCCGAGAAGCGCAGAAGGGGTGGCTGATGACAGAGGACCATTAAGAAGGGGGTAAATTATCACTCACGGCCTAATGCGCTGCTCGCTTAGATACGCACCGTGGCACTCCCCCACCTCGTCCGCGTGCCCGACCGCCGCGTCCGCGATGCGCCAGGCGCCCTGCTCGGCGGACCAGGCGAAATGCCGGCCCAGCCTCTCGGCGCCCGGGTCGGCGCGGTGGGGTCAACGCGGGCCCAGAGCACGTTGAGCAGCCTCGAGAGCGCGTAGCGCTCGGGCGTGCCCTCCCCGCCGAAGGAGGCCGGGTCGTCGAGCCGCGCCAGTACGTTCCCCTGGTCGTCCGACGACGAGAGGAACGCCTCGCCGCCCGCCGGCAGCCCGAAGAACGCGACGCTGGATGCGACGATCGTCAGGCGAGCCGGCCCGTCGCCGCTGCCGCCTCGCCGCCTCGCCGCCCGCCTTAGGGGCTCCAGCAGCAGCAGCGACAGCAGCGCGGTGCTGAGGTGGTTGGTCTGGGACGTGGGCCTCGTGGCCGGTGGCCGAGGCGGCGCTTGTACGCGAGGCGTTTGAGCCCGGCATTGAGGACGGCGACGTCGAGCCCGCGGTCGAGCCCGCGGCCGGCACAGCCGGCTAACGCTACGACGCTGGCCTAGTCCTCGTGATCGAGGGGCCAGACGCGGATGTCGCACCCGACGGGCTCGCCGCCGCCGTGATGACGGCCCTCTTCGCCTCCTCGCCCTTGGAGACGCTGCGCACGCCGAGCACGACCCGCGAGGCGCCGCGCGCCGCGAGCGCCGAGGCAGTATCGAGGCAGAGCCCCACGTTGAACCCCGTCACGAGCACCGTCTCGCCCTCGAGGCGGAGGGAGTCGGGCAGCGGAAGGGGCTTGTAGATCAGGTGGTGGTAGAGGAAGCCGAGGTAGCTGGTCATGCTGGCTGGCGTTTGGCTGCTGATGGAGATCTTAAGTAGTATAGATGGAGGCAATGTCGTTGGTTAGATGTCTCGAGGTGGCCGTTCCTAGAATGAGGTTTCGTCGAATAAGAACACGACCAGTCACATCTCCTTCCCCTCATTCTATCTCTTGGCCACTTATATTAGCATTTATTTTCAGGGTCCAGCCGACACTCGATGGGCGGAACCCTTGACTATGAATTATCCGCGTTGCTCCACAGGGCTGTGACCCTGGTTTAAGCGCGGAGACTTACATCGCCAGTCAAGATGGGAGGTCGGCGGTGGTGGGCACGCCGTTCCTGTGTTAGGTTGTGAATGGGGGAAGACGACTCAGCCTCTCAGCGCGCGGCAGCCCAACGAAGGACCACGCACTAAAAAAGGGCGCCAGCGAATGAGTCCGTCCATCGGTTATCAAAAAATAGTCTTCCTGTCCTCGTAGATGGAAACGCTCCACGTCTTAGCCCGCCAGCCCGCATCCCCGGGCGTGGGGGACTTGCGTCAACAACGGTTCCTAACTCCGCAAACACGGAGCCGAACCCTGGTGGAGAATTGCCGTTCCTGGATGTGCCAAACCCCGGCGCTGGATCCCCTGTATATCCGACATAAGCGGCCCACCCATCGGCCCCGTTGTTTTTCCCTCTTCTCCTTGGCGGTAGGAGATCCTTGTCCGTATATGCATATCAGCTGCCAGGAATAGCATCACACAATCGCGATTCCAATCCAAGGCGCGAGTCAGGATGGACAGAAACAATTGGTAGTTGCCGAGTCGTGGCCGGCAGCATACCTCAAATGGGGCTTGTCGGTCCTATCCTATGACATAGTTGAAGAGTTCAATGTGGCGCCTCGCCACCTGTTCTGGCCACGCAGTGCTCTGGTATCGTGACTTAGCAAGTTTAAAAGGTTTCGCAAGCCACTTTCAGTGTTCGCTTTACATCAGAAATATGTTGCGGCGGCGACGATTCGTCTCGTTCAGATCTATCATCTTAAACGACTCAGAGTGGTTTCGCGGAAGAATAACGATAATTTGACTAGCTCTTGATTTGGATCGAAGTAAGGATAATTAATCAATGCGAACCCATCCATGCAAGCGCTACATGCCCGAATCCGCAAACACCATCGCCGCAAGAAACCCCCTCGCCACTCCTTCTCCTCGTGCTTCCACCCCAGCATCCTCCCCGCCTTGTCCGTGGTTCAGAAGCCGCGGTTCCCGCTCAGGTCGCCCCGGATCTCGGCGTCGGGGTAGTACTTCCTGGCGAGCTCCTCGCCGGGCGCGTCGTCCTGCGTCGTGTCGGGCGCGACGATGTTGAAGATCCGGCAGCCCTCGAACCGGGGGTTCGTGACGGCGAGCAGGCAGGCGCGCGCCGTGGCGGCGGGGCTGACCCGGCCCCAGAGCTGGCTGACGGCGGCGCCCTTCCGGTTCTCGGCGTGCTCCTGCTTCACGGGCCCGCGGCGCTCGACCTCGTGGATCCGCAGGCAGGCGACGCGCATGCCGGGGAACCAGTTGGGCATGGCGGCGGCGGCGACCTCGGCCGAGCGCTTGGCGAGCGCGTAGGCGTCGGTGGGGTTGGGCGGGTAGTCCTCGTCTATCGGGAAATAGGGGAACCGCAGCGGCTGGTTGGCGTAGGCGAGGCCGATGGCGTTGACGGAGCTCGCGTAGCAGAATCGCTTGACGCCGAGCTCTCCCGCGGCGCGCAGGCCGCTGAACGCCGCGTTGACGTTGTTGGCGTGCACCACGTGGTCGGGCTTCCCGACGGGGTCCGGGATGGCGGCGAGGTGGATGACGGCGTCGCAGCCGCGGAATGCCTCAACCATGGCGTCGTAGTCGGCTGCCACGTCCGCGACCACGAGCGTGCTGTTGGGCGTGCCGTCGTCCGGCTCCTCCGTCCGGTTGACTTGCACGATGCTATGGCCCTCCTTAGCGGCGAGCTTGCCGACCTCCTTGCCGACCGTCCCGCGGGCTCCCGTGATGGCGATCTTCATCTTATTTATGGTGCTGCTGCTGTATATTACTAGTGAGAAGCTAGGTGCTCCTGTGGTGAAGCTCCGGGATGAAGGCCTGATTAGTGATAAGCTCCTGATCAGCCTTCTCATTTTCCGAGGGACGGAACTACGGTGGTGACGGAGCTCTTGGTCCTTTAAATCATGAGGACTCCACGTGCCTGGTATGGTGGGTAAGTACGCAGATATATAATGTGCTCAATGCCCACTGATTGCATAATTCTTGCTGACGACGTGGTGGTGAAGTTTTCTCCGCTCAAACCGTCATAGACTCATAGATGAGGTTCGCAACATTCAAGATCCGTAACAATCATAAATTATACACCTCTTATGAATACCTATATATTCTCTACATAGTCATGTGTCGCCCAATCCGCCCCATTTTAGCTACCAGGTGGATATAGGATTATCTGTACTTTTATTGCTGCACTAGCCCAACCAAGATAGCTGAGGCAGAGACGTACCTGCATATAAAATACCTAGGTATCTCGTCACCTGAAACTTCGAATGAAAACCGGAGCTTCTTCCCCTTTTACTATGTCATACTCCGTAATTTAACTACGCGTAACGTCTTGAGCCTCTTCAGAGCGTCATGTCCAAGTATACAATGTTGCTTGTATGTATGTCTGTTATGCACCCCAAGCTGCTGTGCAAAAGGAATGCAGTGGTGATGTCATCAGTCTAGACCCCAACTTGAAGCGCTGCATGGCTTATTAAGCTGTCTGGGCCGGAAGCCGCGGTAGATGTCTGGCCTAAGCCCAAAAGATCAGCGCCAGGGACCGCACCCCTGTGCTTACATACAGTAGCTCCACTCCCCCAGACTGGGGTCCCCACTGACAGGGCTGTTAGCTCCCGTCCCTATTCAACCTCACCCCATAAACTTAGTGCGACTTCTCCTGACATAGAACGATACATCAGCTCGACCACCGAACTATTATAATCACGAAAGCGAATAATTAAAAGCTCTTATTTAGGACCAAGAAACGAATACATTGATTGACTACCTATGAAGCGTTTTTGTGCCGGACTAATGCATCATCGTAGTCACTGAGCGAGGATAATGCATCGCGGGCAAAAACGAAATCGCAAATTCCCACAAATGAACTCTGCTAGACTGACTGTGCTAGAAAGTTAGTTGAACTATACCGGACTTCGCTGGGAAGTTGGATGAACCCTGCTGGGATTCATTCGAAAGTTAGAACTGTTACGGTTGGCTGTCAGCACCGATTTTTCACGTGGCTCTGTAAAGGGGTTACTGAGGAGGCCGTCGAGGACATAGCCGCCATAGCCATCGCCGCCTGCCGCAATCTCTGCTTGACGGGTCCAGCCAGGCCTCTTCCCGAGCAACTTTCCTCCCAACCACCTCCGGATGCATGTATTGGAAGGCTTACGTTGTTTCGACTCGGAGGGGGCTAGCTTCGAGAAGTCCTCATCTAGGTGAGTGACGGTGCAGCCACAGGCTAGGACAGGAATGAGCCTCTGCTGTCGCCCTACGTCTCTCGACATGATTTCCCAGAGGCGGTGAGTCGGAGCCATTATTTTGAGTTCCGTGCTAACTTCCTTACCGGGTACATTTGCGATCTCTTTGCTCCTCGCCTTCGGAGGTCCATCACTGACGAGCTTGGGGGTTCCCTCGCTGCTTGACCTGCCAAGCGCCTCTCTATTTCGCCCGACATTAGACTTCGGATCCGCGCACGCCTTAGGCTTGTGAGGAGGACATTGTTGGCAGAGACCACGAGCGTAGCTAATGTCACGGAAGAACCAGACACGTCTCTGCGGCAGAAACATGGTGACACTCAGATTGTGGATGGGAGCGTCGCCCCATCGCTCATAATAGAACCCGCCGTTCTTGTCAATGTGGTCGAAATAGGCTTGATGCTCCTTGCTGCGGAAGAAGTCCAGGGATCCAACCTCGAAGTTGGAATAGGGCTGGCAATTGTTGTACTCTCGGCCAGCTAATAGAAGCCGAGTATTAGTATCTTCTTCTGCAACATCATCCTCGTCTACGCAGGCACCGAGCAACCAGGAGACACGAGCTTCGTCATCCACCATGTCCATGTTGGCAAGTATGAATTCCCTAGTTCGGTCCCAGAGTGAATGGATAGCCCTCTGATCCTCGAGGACGGCCACGTTGGAGCCGTACGCCATGTCATTGTCCTGCATGAATCGGAACACATCGTAATTGATGTCACACTTGTATTGGACCTGTGCAGCACGAGTTAACCGAAGCTCGTCATAGCGATTAACGGGATTAATGCCCAACGACGGTATCTAAGGACGGGAGAGGGAGGATGGAATGTTCACTCACACCGGCTTCCACTCTCCAGTAGTAGTTATAGGTGGCCAGTCGCTTGTCAAGGGCGAAGAGTCCAGAGCTCCATCGACGCATATGGTGGTAGCTCTCCAGCCAAGCCTTGCAGATACCGGTGCTATCTTGGAACTGACGGCCAACGTCGAAACGCGACTTGTCAATCCATGAAGGAACTTTCCAATGATCAGGAGGGATTAGCTCGAAATAACATTGCGAACTAGTTGCGTTAGTCACGGCGGCCTTGAATGCCTCGGTGAATTCCTCGTCGCTGAAGAAGACCCAGTCGTACCGATGAGTGACGCGACTGTTGAAGCGGGCCTCGATCTGGGAGATGCTGTCGAGCATGTCCGCAAGCTCGGAGCTGCGAACAAGGGCAACGAAGGCGGCCTTGGGTCGAGTAGCCTGGAGGGACCGGATCTCTTCGCTGGACAGGGAGTCGACGGTGGTGTGAGTATTGTCACGCAGCCATTGGGCGGGCTTGGGCTTCGTGGACTCTGTCTCAGCGCGGACAACGGCAGGGAGCTCAGGAATACGAGGAAAATAGGCGTCGACAGGTGTCACGTCTCCGAAGCTAGGGTATTTCATATCTCTGCGCATGACCCACGCTCCGCTAAAGATGACAAAGGCCAGGACGGCAAAGATAGAGAGCTGGCGAAGAGAAAAGCGTCTGCTATTCCCAACAAAGCATCATCAATAAAAGCAACACTGGTGGAAGAGAAAGCTGCACTCACCGAATTCGTCGCGCCAGGAGGGCCCATCCAGGCGTTCGGTTGGCATTGCGGGGTCGACCCTCCAGCTCCTGCGATGGAACGAGGCTGTCCTCGCTAGCATGGACAACAGCGCCACTGGTTCGTGCCTGACTACGGCTCGAACCAGCCCACTGGGTGGACGGCTGCACGGGGGAACGGGTACCCTGTCCCCCCCGACTACCAGTAGCGTGGTGGCGCTGGTATGAAGCCGGCATGCTTATTGGCTGGCAGCAACAAGGAGTGTCTAATACAGACTCAGTCTTAAGATGTGAAGGTATGAGGATGTAAAGATGGGTGCACGGATGGTGAAGGTTGGGTGGCCTAAGAGAAAGAGAAAGATAGAAAAATATTGTTGAAGGAATTTAGATCTTTTGAGGAGACGTCTTTGAAGTTGGGGAGGGGGATAGTGTTTCAGGGTGTTTGTGAGAAGAAAACAGAGGAAAGCCCGGGGGCAAATATGAGGAAGGCCTAGATAGGTATCCGAAATTAACAATATCTAATATGTGATGGGAAGTGTGACCAGGTGTATGTGGCTGCCCCGACAGATGTAGATAACCACGTGTAGCGCGATAAGGTATCGAGTAGTAGTAGACGCTCACACGGTAGGGATAGCGAGCAAGTGTCTGTCTGGCATGCTCCTGGTCGCCTAAGGGGGTTGACCGGCGACAGGCTGTTGATGATAAGTACCACCGTTGTACCTTGATACTTGACGATATGGACAGAATATAGGGAAATGACTATTATAGTAATAACCGTCTTATATACTAAATCGCGTAAAAGAATATGACGTCGGCCATAGCCTTATGTTCTGTGCTATAGAGCTACTACTATTTCGCTGGACTGGCAGGGGCGCCTGGGGACAACATAATGACAGGGCTGCCCCTATCTCCCCAGTGATTCGGAATGTACTACCAATATGAATTTACATGGGCGGATTCTTGTCCTTTAGATAATGCTTTAACCTAGATTCAGGATACCGGGCTTTGTGGTTCGTAGCTAGTGCTCTCATCTCCTGTAATTCTGAGCCTCGATATCTTGTGTAACCAGAAGCTGCCCGACTATATCACTATAACCGAGCCGGGCGCTGGGATCACCTGAGATATTGCACCACGTGAATGTTTGCTTATGGTGGGCCTTTAAATTCGTCAATGAGAAGGCAATAATGCAAAATCTCATTAACTCTGCAGCTGGGGCTTAGGATGAGTTATATTACATACAAAACGTCATGTCACGACCGACAATGACCGCCACTGGTCCGTCATATGCAGGCCTCATTCCAGCCCAGCCCTGATACCATGACGCCGTTTCCCCTTCCTCAATTAATCCCGTTTAGGACTCAATGGTCATAGCATCCCCATTTTCATCGTCCTCGTGTGTGAGGTCGAGTATCCGCGCATATTGTACAGTGAGGCGCTGAAGCTCTCTGAATTTCCCTGTAAAGCTGTCAGTACTATGTTTCTTGGGTTGGTGGTCGCTAGGGAGCTATTATTTACCAAGGATCATAACCACTCCTTTGAGCAGTTCTTTCCGGTCCCATCCGCAGATGGTTTCATCTTTGCTGAACCACCCACTACCTCCCTTATCGCCTTTATCGTTCTTATCCTGCAATACCCCGCCCAGCAGGAGGTTAAGGAGCTCCTCCACCTTTCCACGGAGGCCTTCCGCTCCAATACGCTTGGCATACATCAGCAGGTATAACCGGAACTCATCCTTTGAGCCAAGCGATAATGCTCCCGCAATGCGATTCTCCAGGTGAGCAATGCTCACCGTCGACTCAAAGGACTCAAAACCGTCCCTAGACAGTAACGCCTTGATTAAGCGCTGCAAGGTATATGCCCTACCCTTGAGCAAGAATTCGTTAGTTGTATGCCTCTCGAGGTAGGGTATGATGCCGGCGGAGACGGTTGCTTGGTCACCCTTTGCTTCCTCCGTCGCTGCGGGTCCGACTGCCATGGTCTGCAGGGCGCTGACCGAGGAATCGTTACTGTTCCAATATTGACTGCCCACTGCCCACCACGGCTCGGAAAGACGCTGCCAAGAGTACATGCTAGGTGAATAATAATATCCGTCCCCATTGGTCAGTGTTACCACAACATTGCCCCTGGAATTTAAGTGGGCGGAAGTGACACCGGGCGCAGGCATAGCGCCATGAGGGTGCAAAGAGTGGATGGCAATATCGAGGACGGGCCCTAGCGACACCGGGGGGTGCGGCGATGACATCGTGTGAATGTTCCAGACAAAGCACATGCCGGCTGCGGTAATACATAGAAGCCACCAATCGCGACACTCGAGAATGACTGGTTGAGCTTCTAATAACATGGGGTTAATCAGACGGCGGCCGGCTGGGGTCCAGGTGTGTATGGTAGCGTCCTCGCACGCAGCGGCCCAGAACCTTTTGCTGCCAGTCACAAGAATGACCGCTCTAGGAAGATAGTCCTGCCATAATAGAGTGCCACGCTTCGTTGCTGTGATGTGCGATGGGTCCCTGACCGACGGGGGGTTCTTGGCCTCCAGGATAACGTTCTCTGGTACTTTTGAAGCCTCCTCCAAAGTCGTATCTCCAAGAAGGACGCCTCGTTCCAGAGGGCGTAGAATGTGTGACCGTACTTTCGGAACCGCAAGCCGAACTTGGGAGACGGAGATAGAGGGGTTTAAAACTGCGGGTCGAAGATATTCGGGCGTCGGAACTAGACCATGCCGTTGCGGTTCCAGTGTTGCCGTTTCGAGGCCATCAACGCCGTTTAACATAATGGCCCTCGCGTTTGTCGCTTGTCGTTTATTGGACTGTTCTTCGTCGCCATCGCCTTCAAAGACGGCAGCTTTCCGTTTGTTGCCCAGGAGCATGGCTGCCAAACCACCTTCGGGGAGACCGTCGTAGGGTTTGGAGAGATCCAATATCGTCTGAGGCACATCATTCTGAGCTGTTTTCGAAGAATTCGAGCCTACTAATTGAGTTTGAGGAAGCGAAGATTGCCCGGTGCCAGATGATGATATTAACATAGGTGCAACTCTCTTCTTTCCATCTTTGGTAATGGTCACTCTTGATTTCAGCTCATTGACACGTTGGACCGTCTTATCAGCTGATTCCGGCTCTGGTGCTGGCGCCACCTTCTCTTTTTCTGCCTCGGTTTCTGCCTGCCCGCTGGCTGGGATTGGATTAGGAGTCGCTGTACCAGTCTTGGCCCCGTTCGTTGTAGGCGTTCCATCTTTCGGGAGTGGGTGAAAACCGCCCATCAAAGCGCCCATCCGTGACTCCGCACCCTTGCGCTCGCCCTCTTTACTGTGGTTCTCCAACTGGAGCCCGTCCACATCTTCGGCGATGGCCATGGCTTTCCGGGACGTACCGTACTTGGATAAGGCTTTGTCTGTTTCCTCGAGGTTCGCTACCCAGCCCAGCTCGCCGGTCTCGAATTTGGCACAGACGATCCCGCCATCCAAGCTGGAGGCAAACAACGTCTGACCATCGGGTGTCCAAGCGAGGTCGGATACCGACTTTGCCGCCAGGTCCTGGAGAATGACTACGGGCCTCGACGTATTCGTGTTCCAGATGCTTAGCGTCTTGTCTTGGCCGGCAGATGCTATCACTGTAACCAGAGAGCCCCCGGACGAGTGGCCGTTTGTCATACCATTTTCCGCGGGCTTCTTTGTGTGAAATAGTCTTGGAGAAAACATACAGACCTCGGTCGGGCCTTCGTGACCAATCAAGTTGATCTCACTGTCCCATCGTGATCGTTCGATAATTGCCACAGAACTAACCGGTCCATTAACAGCATTGGCAGCGGCAATGTGGTTGCCATCGGGCGACCACGAACATCTTCGGAAGTAGGTCGTCAGGGGCGAAGACTTGAAAGGGGCAGATATCGTCGTTTCCAGGTGGAAGTTGTTGACCATGTCGTGCTGGGTGGCATTGGGCGCCGGAGAAGTAAATCGGAAAATCTTGATGGTCCGATCGTCGCTCGCCGTCGCAAAGAACTTGTTAGCAGGATCGAAGGTGATTCCCTTGACGTGGCTCTGATGGATCGAGAGAACCTTGAGCTTCTCGAAAGTATGGCCCGACCAAACGACGATCTTGGAATCCAATCCGACAGAGACGAGGACCGAACCATCGTAGGACCAGGCGAGGTCTTGAACATCGTTGTCGTGTCCCACCAAACGTTTATACGTCTTCCAATTCTCGACAGGCGGCGGTTCGTTAGTGCCGAAAGTAGCGATGGTTGGTGGGCCACTTTCGAGCTGATATATGCAGATGAGCTTGTCGTCGGCGCCCGAGGCGAGATAGCGGCCATTGGGAGAGAATCGCACGGAATGTATCGTGCCGAGATGATGGCTCATATGACACAGCTGTTTCGGCTTCGTATAGGAACGGTCTTCGGCATTGTAAATGGCTTCGGTGGACCATACTCGGACATGACCATCTTGGGCAGGGTGTTAGCGAGCGCATTAACCAGGTAGGGTGCGCATCATCGTCGGCGCGGACAGCAACATACCACCACCTGCCGTGGCCAGTCTCTTGCCGTCGGGCGAGACATGGCAGCTGTACACTTCGAAATCTTTATGCTCGCCTGCGCAAACCGTTAGCAAAGAAGCTAATCCATCTCGGAAGTCAGGCTACGGATGGGACAAGGGAGGGGGAAAGATAATGAATACCTTTATGGCTTAGCCATGATGGCTTGATGATACGCATGGTGATTGGAGTGCTAGAGCTACTATTCGCATGACGGCATGAGGTTGGTGGCTTTGATTTTGTAGGGTATATTGACGACTGTCCGTAGACTGAGCTATTACTCAAACTGATGAAAGTAGGTAGTTAGAGACGGGATGCATGGGTGGATGCGCGTGGTGGCCGGAAGTGTCGCGACGCGGGCCGGGCTAAGGTAATTCTCAATTAGCGACACCTACCAACCGGGGTTGACGCCGCTACGTACCTAGTATGCGCTGTGACAATGTGCGGTAATCAGCCCAGGCGCATTTAGGTACCTAAGTACCTTGGACAGGTATCTATAACGAGAAACAGCCACCCCAGCCACATCACACTCTAACGCATTTTGAGGCTGGGTAATAAAATACTAAATCTTGATAGCGAGTTATCAAAATTTGATAATGGATGATTTTAGCATAACTTTAGTTATTATATATAATGTGCTTATTACTTCCTTACAATTGACTTCTTTTAGACGTCTCGCCCCGTGCTGTTTGCACAGGTACCGGTAGTTTACCATCATCCTTTCTCGTCGTCTTAGACACGGAGGACATCCCATCCGTCAAACTTGCTAAAGAGTGATACAGGGTCAAGGCTGCATTCATGGCGGCATGGAACGGTATAGAATACGATTTCAATGTCTGTATAAGGAGGCTTCAGGTCCCAGGCCATTAGGATAGCTCGCCATCCAACTTCATACGCTTATTAAATCCCCTAGACACGTTATCAGGAGATGCCAGTAGCTAGACTGGCTTTGACGAATGCACTTCCACGACCGTCCATGTTATGGCACAGGAAGGAAGTCCTAAGGGCTCGGTCACATGTATGAAACTCCAAGTCAGTGTGAATATTGAGTTAGCGGGTGAGAAGGAAGGAGGCTGTAGCTAGGGCTTCATTGGCTATCTATATATGAGGCGTAAGGGCCCGAGGCATCGCTTACCATGGCAATCCACTACCACTATAACAGTTTAAACACCTTTTCAGCTAGCAAGAGGCTAGAACACGATGCGGAACTCGTCCAAGGAAGTAACTGTCGCGCTACTCAGGCATCTCCCTACCACCTCTATATCCAGAACCGGGTAGGGCTACGGCGGGTTTCCTAAGACCTGCTTGAGCAAAATCGTACGTTCTCGAGGGATCCTTGCATTGTGGACGCAAATTGCGCTCAGTACTGTAGAACTGTCAGCGAGTAGAGAGGGCTGCCGTATCACAAAGCCCAAAAGCTGATATACCCGATAAAGTCGGATTACAGAATGCATCATTAGGTCAACCCCGTCTTTCTAAAGAGTCTATACAGGGGAAACGTTCGTTGACTGCGTGGTGTCGAGCAAATTGGCTCTTTTTCTCTGTTCTCCCGTTGAAGATAATCCTCCGCTGGAATCAAATAGGAAATCTTCTGGATTCCCCATTTGTTATAGTGGAAAAGCTTACTCAAGGAGCCGGCGTACTTGAACTCAGTCGGTCGCACCATATATGGGTATTTCAAAGCACTTCTCCGGATGTCGATGTCGCAAAGGACATAATCAGAGAAAGCTGCATTCCGTATATTCGTTTGTCTGGACCAGAAACCTACACACCGCGAAGCATGAAATGTCGCTTCCGGTTAGGCTTTTACTATTATGCCTAGTACTATATTATATATCAACTAGTTATATATCAATGCTCCTAAATGTGCTGACAACTGATGCGAACCACGCCCCTCTATCTTGCCTTCTAGAAACTTCTCTGTGTCCAACACGAGATTGCAAGTCACCTCGCGTATTGTCTAAGCTTTTGTATCTCTAGCTTTGTGTGCCTTGATTCTACGCGAGGCATGGTCAACCGACCTAGTCGGTTTCTGTTGAAATGTCTCTCATATAATTGCTACAATGCCTTTAGAGTGAAGTCTGAAGAACGTCTAAGGGCAGTAACAGCTTACTTCTGACTCGTAATCGTAATGTCATGCGTCGGCCCGACAGTTCCTTTATAAGTTGTTCGTCGGGACCAATTCCCTCAGTGCCAGGAAAGAAACTGCCATCCCAGGAGTGACAGGCGAGCCACTGCGCGGCCGATGACAGTATATAGAGGTTATAGGGATCGGTAGTCATTAGGGATTCCTTCCCCGACCTTCCATATATATAAAAAAAAAAACTGGAGCGATGCCGCCTGTATGCAGACCCTCTTGGGACTTCTCCACTATGCACCTAACGCCGCGAGTTTTGATTAGGAAGCAGTCATCCGCATTTCGACATAGCGACTTGCGTAGAACTGGAGCCCAGAGATTCCTCAGATCTAAGAACCATGCTCGGATGATGTTAGAAGGGAACAACCAGGACAAGACTGTAAAAAGCGACCCCAGGGAGAGCCTTGATAACGACTTGCTGTCTGATCTGTTTACGTGACTTGAACTCTTCCGACTTACATCAACTGAAGTAACTAGGGCTGTTCGACTGGTGTCCTAGCAGCCTGCTTGAGCCATCCGACGGCCTGATCGATGGGCTCTGCCCTAGCGGAAGTTAATTCGAGTTTGACGAGTAACTCGCTACGGATTCAACATGTCGGTGCAGCCAAGCATTTCGAGCGGGGATATCGATTCGGCATTCTAGCGAATACCGGCTTCGGTAATATGAGCGTATGGGGACCAGTAAGCCATAGGCACAAGGTTTAATAGGGCATATAAGAAGGGTCGGGCTAGCACTGGCCCGCAGCACACGATCCACGCATACCGTATCATATCATACCATACCCTATCATAACTATCGTAGCATACAATACATACCGTCGTAACAAACATCCTCGTGAACAAAGCCATCCTACGCCTCCCTCCCAACGGTCTCCCAGAACTTCCTAAGCCGCCATACCCTGCCGACGCCGGTGCTCTCCTCGTACCTCCTAACGCCCTCGCCGCGGACGCGGACCTCGCCTCTCCAGACGGCGCCGACCCAGCGCCTGAGGCCGTCCTTGAGGCGCTCCCTCTCGACCGCGCGGCGGCGTGCGACGAGGGCCGGGGACACGGGTCCGCCGTATCCGTAACAAACCCCGCCACTGCCACCGCCACCACCGCCGTGTTCGCCGTCTAGGCTGTTGACACTCGGGCAGCACTCAGGCGGCAGGACGCCGCGCTGGACGAGCGACTCGGCCGAGGGCCGCTGCGGCAGGCGGTGCGCGAGCCGGATGGCGGCGAGGCTGCGAGCCAGCCGCCGCGACACCTGCGCCGTTTGCGTCTGGACGATGCGGCGCGCGACGAGCTCCGGCAGCGTGGGGCGCGAGGGCGACGTCAGCAGCGGCGGAAGCGCGAGTCGCGCCTGCCGGAGCCGCCGCGCGTGTAGGATCGGGTGTAGCGAGAGCGCCCGGAGATGGTGGTTCGTCTGTGGATTTCCAGGATGCGCGTTAGTCCGGAAAGGAGGGATCTGCTTGCGTGTCTTGCTAAAACTACGATGCGTGGTGCGAAAGGTGGTCTTCACAGAACAGCCGAAACAGGAAGACGTCTGCAGCTTTCTTTTTTGCTGTGTGCCCATACTACCTGTTGAGATAGAAACTAGTCTACTACGACAGGAGCATGATGTTGGCATAATACTCATTACCCAACACCCGCGCTCTGAACCTAGTTTGCTGTTGCGAAAGGGTCGATGAGGGGGATATGAAGAGCAGGCTTGAGATGGGAAGTGAGGAAAGCGATTGCGTCTTGAATACACGGGGGGAGGACTTCTGGCACGAGTTCCGGTCACGTCGGTTAAGCAGCTCAAAGTACAACGCGCAGAAGCACAGCATGGGATGAGAGGTCAAGTCCAGGGGGGTAAGCTTCAAGCGGGAGGTTCAAAAAGGTCCACAAGTGACGAACGCAGAAGGGCACGTCGGAACGAACAACTCACCCTCGATGTTGCCAACAAATCGCTGACGTCTAGGAAGCTGAGAATATGAGTCAAGAGCTCATTCGGCATGCTATCCAAGCTCGAGACACCCCTGCTCCATAGTGGCAGCGTGGAGTTCCTCTGTGCCGTGCTAACCACCATGGGTTGGACTGCCTGGCAAGCTAGCGATGCCTGCTCCTCGTCTAATGATCGGGAATTCTGAGGCAAAAGTGTCGCGCATACTGACGCGCTCGGCTGACGCCAGTCATAGGCAAGAGCGGCCCGCCCCCGTGCTGTCTGTGCCTTATCGGAGATAGTCATCTGCTCTCCTGCGACCCCTGGATCCGCTTTATCCGCAGCTAGCGATGCTGTTGGTCGGGCATCAAGGCCGGTGGCCGTTATTGGGGCCGGCTCAGCCCGTTCTGGATAGCGATATGAGGTGGCATCCTCAGTGGGGGGGACAAGGCGAGGTGAAGATCCGGGTGGCGTGCCAGCGGTTAAAGGCGAAGGGGCAAGCAAGGTGAGATCGCGGGTCTGTACGATGAGCCCTTGCTGCGGATTCTCGTCCGAGGCTGAGTGTTGCAGCGTCATCACTTCTTCATCGGCTGTGAGTGCTGACGCGCTGCAACGCGAGGCTATCCGAGCTTGCTTGGCGTAGCAGTCACTGCAATTCTGCATGCAGAGATCTTCGCATGGGCTGCGTCGCAGATGTACGGCACACCGACGATAAAATACGTATGCTTCCCCCACCGGTTCTTTGCCGAGCGTAATACGAGTCTACTTGAGGGGATATCCCCTGAGAACCCCGGTAAGCCAAGCAAATATGGTAACAATATACTCGACAATAACCGAATGATCACGTTACATAATGATAATATGCTGCAAAGGCGAACCGGTGAGTGACTGTAGTAGTTAAACGCCAGTCACTACTTAGGCCGCAGATTGTTCCAGATTCGATGCTTTTTTTCCTAGCCGCCGGCTGCGGCGCGTAAGTCGCAACCTAATCTTGATAAGTAGAAGAATCGAGGAAAATAGCAAAGTAAGACGTTGTGTTAGAATAGCCGAAGATATTGGTAACGATGGTGGGGTTTTTTCTAGTTATTACTGTGAATGGAGCCGGAACCGCAGGATCGCGCCGAAAGCACAAAGGTTAGGCAGTTGCATCCAATGCTTGCAGTGAAGGTACCGCGGTTAAGGCGACACGGCACGGCCAGTTACCTAGTTACCCATCTACAGGTAACAGGATCACGGAGCTGGTAAGTGAAGGCTTTAGATGCACGACTGAGGCGGGACGATAGGTAAAATGTATCGTTGAAGCATATGTAGGTTGGTAAAGAGTGTAGGCCGTTCGATATTGTGTGGGTAGTAATAATGCGACTTTGACAGAGGACGAAGGAGGGGTCCAAGGAGCATGTTGTATTCCGTACAGGTACATGTAAATGGTCCAGAAAATGCTTGCGTAAGAAGGGTGAGCCAGGGGATGGTGTGACACAAACACATGATGGATAGCTGATGCACGGACCCTGGATGGCCTAATACGGAAATACTGTATGTATAGTAGCGTGACAGCTCCGAGTACCTTGGTACCTTGGTAGGTATGTGCTTCGTAGACATTACAACCAGGGGCTACTACATGCCACATCGGCCACGGTACCGGGGGTCATATTATCTTCTCTCTCCGTGGAGGATCTAGTTGGCATTTCACGATTGGCATTTATACGCTTTCGATCGGTATGGGTATACGCCCTGTCGATTTCCGCGACGTGGTGCAGTTCTATCCGGGGACTTACTACCGAACTTCAACCAACGAAGCGTTTCGGGGATCACACGTCCCCTATCAGAATGTCAGAGGGCGCCTACTAAAACTCTGGCTGATTACGTCAAGGGCAAAAGATCTAGAGCGATGAAATGCATACAAGCAGAATAAACGAGAGGTACAGTAGCACCCGCTAAGAACTACTTCATACGCGATGACCTGCGACGCTTTCGGGACACTCACAACCCCCAATGAACCAATCACAAAAGAGATAACTCGAGGGGTCGTGGCAGGTTGCTTCAATTAAGCGAGTTAGCTAGTGATTTCGAGGGCGAAAAGCATTGACAATGTGGCCCGAGTTGAACATGGACATTGTGGCCGAATTAGAAAAGTATGGACAGCTTGTTGCAAGTCAGGTTCCGATTGAATAAAATCGCTTCCCTCCGCGCAGCCAAATCGAGAAACTAAGCATACCTACTAGTCGTATGCGTTGCTTTGAAACTGCAAAGTCCGTCTGAATCAGGCAACGGGGTGAGTTCTCTTCTCGCTTTGGGCTCTAAAAATGAATTCGGAATCATAAGCAACCCCGAAGATTTCCATCACATATCAGAAACTCACGTTGCATGTACCTGACATGCAGATAACGTGGTGCGGTGGGCTCGAGGTACCCTGGACCCGTGGCTATATTAAAATGACGTGTAGTCTTCCTTGACCTATGTCCCCACGTTCACCGAGCGCCAGACGAACGGCGGGGCTTGCACGGCCTGCAAGTCATGCAAGGCCACGAGTGATGGGAGTTGGATCATGGGTCTCTTTTTCTGGCTCGCCCACCCTGGGCGTGACCTTCGTTTCCATCTTTCCACGAACCACCTGGGTCTGCTTTCATCTTCCGGACAAGATGCTAGTGCCCGATGACCATCCGATTTTAAGTCAGTCCTAGTCGTTCAATTGGGCTTGAAGTCGTGTACGATAGCGAACGGTTACAGAGAAAAATACTACCGACATGTCATCAAACCGAGACCGGGCCCGTCCCTTCAGCACAAGGAAAAGAAGCTTGCCGACTTGGCTACTACCATGCACGACAGAGAGGGTCGATCATATTGCAAGCTAACCACGTTGAGCAGCCCACAGCGCAGTGGAGCATCATGCAAACTGGTCCCGAAAACAGTGGGAAACATGTCAAATGGGGACTCCATGTTGCATCCCAGAACGGGTAATCCTGAAGGACAAGTCATAGCTCGTTCACTCTTCGGGAGCAACTTGGCAGAGAACCAGGCAGCTACAAGGTCACAGAGTAAGTTTTGGATCTCGAAGCCCTCGGGTGCCGCACAGACCCGTACAGGACAAGAGTGACTTCATTGTGCGCCCGTAACAGCCTTCCGTGATTATTAAAGATAAATACAGCGAATAAAAGAGCGCCTGTATGATGTCTAAATTGATGCCGCGGGGGTCGCACGACAAGCACCCACGAATGATTTCAGCCTGCGGGCTTGTCTGTGAAGCCGCGTTTCGTGAAGGAATCCGGGGCTCGTATGAGTTTCATCCGAGACCTGACGAAGGTTTGCGAACAACCGTTTGTTTGGGGGCCTAGGCCGGCATTCGGGTCTCACGAGGGACATCCCGCTGCGACCGCTTGGCCCCCAAGTTACCCCAACCAATGAGTTGGCAGTATAGCCCTGTAGGAGGCTCTTAACAAAACACGCCCACATGCTGGCGGGAATGGTCTCCACACGACTATGCCCTTGTAGATGCAGCATGCCCACGAAGTCAGAGGCCTACCGATGTGGCGAAGTAGTGTCTTTGTACTCCACTTAACCGATTATGAGCCCATCCTCTCGGCTGACGGAAGCTGCGTGGTTGAGGGAGGGTGAACATGTCTTAAAAGGTTCACTAAGCTCGAACTAAGGGATAAGCGCATAGGATCGAAGCCACATGATTCGTAACGCGCGCAGGGTTGGTTTTACGAAGCTCCGGCCGAGATCATTGCAACCTTAAGCTACAAACAGATATAATTGGTCGCCATATCTGGATTCTCGCGGTCTGGCTGCTACCGTAGTAGACAATTTACGCAAGTACTGGTGTTCATCCCAGACTCGACATATAAGCAGGAGTAGTGAAGAGATAAGATCACAGGATCTGTTTCCCTTGCGGTTCCAGAAGCGGCACGGCCCGCGGCCACAAGCCAAGACGGCCAGACACTCGGGGAAAAGTATAATCAAAACATTCACAGGTCTAGAGACGGCCGGAGCTGATATTGGCTATAAAGGCGCGCCTATGGTAGAAGTAGCGGTTATTGTGTTTAACAGACCAATAAAGGAGAGGAAAACTCTTGTTTACCTGTACCATGATATCTACGAGATTGTTGTTCTATCCCTTGCATACAGAAGCCTGCATCTCCGTAGTAGTAGTTGTGATGTAATTAGAGGATTGTCAACCTGCACAACAGAGCAAAGGGGGCCCTCGTCGAGACCCAGAACATCCCTTTGTAAAATTCTCCCTCGACTACTTAGGCTGAAACGCGGCGCCCAAAGAGCAGGTTTTTGGCTTCCCCTGTTGAATCCGACCTAGTTTTGACAAACAGGGGAACAATCCGCAGTTTCTACTGTGGCATAGAATGGCTACGATGTACAACGTATTAACGGGAAGGTACTTGAACCTCATGGGCGGAGGCGTCGAAGCGAATAGATGGTTGTTAGTGGTTCATGATAAAGGAATAGGCGTATCAATTAGGTAAAGTCCGTTAATGATATGACAGGTGACGGAAGAGAAAATGATGGTTTTAATCGTACTCACAGCAAATAGTTGTCATTCATCACATTTCTCGCATGTGCAAATTCAAAAACCCGGAACCGGTGAGTCAACATACTAAACGAGCGGCCCTCAAAGACTGTCCGTGAGCAGCCCTCTCTGGGATTACGCAGCCGTATCGAAGCAAAGGCACAATACAATATCGAGGCGAGACGGACAACGAATGGAGATCCCAGTCGAGTTTCCGGATCCTCTATCAATAAACAGGTTCCCCAGAGCATGTATCCTGCCTGGAAAGTAGGTAGAAACCTGTGCAGGTGGGCCCGATCCGACCAGAAAAGGGCTGCCACGTTGGCGACCCAACCATCCTCGCTAAAGGTTCTGAAGTTTCCTCGTCGACTGTTTCTCGATGTGGAATATACAACCCGTACATGGGAAAGCGGGACACCTCGTGCTGGGGTAGAAAAACCGGCACTGCGGGTGACTTTTGAGCAGGAATTTCTTTTTTGGCTGTTATCAGGCCCCGGCCGGCCGATGTGGTCGCAGGAAGGCCAACCCGTACTCCCCGTCTGAATATGTGTCCGCCCTAGGGCGTGAGGTTTCCTTAACCATCATAACGCATCGACAAAAAAAGAACTCGTGTGTTGTCATTGTTGCCGCGTAGGAACCTTCGAGGCTATCCGGGGGTTCAAGGGGTTTTGCCGTTGGCATCGCCGCATCGGAGCTCGGGGAGAGGACAACGTCGAATGATGTGTTGTGGTCGATCTCGACCGCAAGTCCTGCATATGATCCCATTGAGTAATATCGCCCCCTTTCCGATGTGGCTTGCTGGGGTGGACAACGCAGGGTTCATGTCAGAACCCGATCAGACGCGGTGGGCACAGGAAAATGTGAGGAAAAGCGAGTGAGCAGCAAGAGCATGCCAACCATATTTGCCGACAAGCCACTGCCCGCCTTTACGACGCCATTTCAGGATGAAGTGAGCCGACCTGGACAACAACGTCTCGCGAGGATAAAATAGACTTCTTACTGTAGATCAAATGCATGAATACATTCCCGGGACCCCTGCAGGACACACGATTAAGGGCCCCACGGCAATGCCACCCAAGGGTGCAGTGAGGCAACAGGTTCGAGGTTGCATGTTCCAGTGATTTATCTTTCATGCTTATCTATACGAGCAAGTCGGCTCAGGGCAGCAAATGGCCAGGGCCAACCCGCGGCTAGCCAGTTGGCCTGCATGGGCTAGCGTACGTAGGGGGACCCATCTGCCCGCAGACGGGAGATGATTGAACTTTCTGCTTGGAGCGGCGGGAAGCAGATACAGGTTCTGTAGCTTCGAGGCTGATGGACCGTAGCTGTGCGGTTCAACGGGCATACAGAATGTTCCCCAAGGCGCCAGGGTCGAACCAATCGAGACGAGGAGAGTGCTATGCGGGGCGCCAACCATCTACTACTTCATCGAGCGTCGAGTAAACTCCCTTTCTCAATAGCCAGCACCTATCGGGGATCCGTGCCGCGGGGGGGTGGAGTAGGGGAACTGACGGAGATTGAACAGATGGTCGACGTGGCATCCAAATAAGGTTTCAGCCGAGCGTGTTGGGCGGGATACACGCGGATTGGCATAGCAACCCAATTAGCAGACACGCTGACATGTCTTTGACCAATCCATGGCGGTGTTTGTGATGACTTCGGTGAGAGTGTTGGATTCAAGGCAGCAGAGGCAACCGCGAACACGAGTGGTGGAATATGCGAGGTAAGGACTTGCAGATTAGAAGAATCATGAGGTGACGAGTAGAGAGGAGGGGTATAAGTATTCTCCTCTTTCCTGCTAGTCCTATTCGAAGTGGCTACATGGCAGTGAGGTCGAGTACGACGGAGAACATCTTCCCACGAATAAACGAGTGGCTAGCCAAGTTGACGAGTCAATACGGGAGCACCTCAGGCTAACACAGGTATGACTGGTGGTTTGGCGTCCTTGGATCCTGGTGGCGGCGTAGGTTACACGAAGGCTGACTGTCTCTCTTAACAGATGCGTTTGTGACCGACAAAAGATAAGGGTGACAGCGCCACAGTCAACAACTATAAGGACAATGTGCTACTTCGAACAAACACGCTGGAGTTGTGGCTATTGGCGATGGGGGTGAGTGGCACTCTGCATCCCGAAGGCTCCTTCGTTGATTATATTACATAAGAGCGACTTCATCCCTTATCCGGATTTCTCCAAGCGTGTGCCACCTGGGACGTGTTCATGGGCCCTCGTCAGGTTCTTAGACTGGTGGTCTCTAACTCCCTCTGTGCTGCGTAGGCATTTCCGTCAACAGTGTACGAAAGAATACCGCACGGGAGAAACGTGTGGCCTCAAGTTGATCTTCAACACTAAGCAGGAGACGGACAAATGCAAGCTCTGCAAGGACATGGAGAAGAAGCAACGCCGGTACTCGAAACTCCGTAACGATATACTGCGGTGGCAGAGGGAGGGGAACCGAAGCGCGACGATCGAGAAGGCACAGAGAGACTTAGCAGAGGTCGAAGAGGCGATTCGAGAAATGAGCCAAAAGCACGAAATGAGACGGTACTCGACGTCTTAGCAGACAGTTCTGCGTGCGGTTACAGAAGGAGAGCGAAAACGGATAGACGGGCCTAATAGGTAGGCAAAACTCTGCTAAGGGGCCAGTGGAGTCGTTCTCGATGGGTCGCCATGATTGCCACGATAGTCTTTGGGAAGTATCGGGCTCCGATATGAGATTTTGGCTTGTCGATGGTCTCGGAAATAGGTGTTTGGAAATCGACCCCTTGTACTCAGAGTCTGAGGATACTCCTCAATATTATCACACATCATCTCACGAGCCACCTGTTGCCCTCATCGTGTACACGGAATTAAATAACGTAGCTACGGCCATGGCTGAGCTGCTAATTAGACGATATGTTCGGAGGAATCCCCCTTTTATGACCTTAGGCACCAATACGCACATTCCACCGAGATGCTAAGCTCAACCAGGCAAGAAATATCAGAGCAGTCAATCCAAAGCGGAGGCATAGGATTACGCAGCAGTACCTCCTTTATGGAGTTCTATGGCGCTCTAGAAGCGAGTTAAAACCATCAGCCAAGAAATTGCTAGAGATCAAGCGCGTCGGCAACTAACGGTGAAAAGGTGGGATGGGATTAATGTGTCGAATTTGGCCATTAGTGCATGCTTCTCTAGATGGGGGCATCAAAAATTCCACAGTAGAAGCGGATGCGCAGCTGCGGGCGGGTGGATAAGGCGAGGAATGGGGCGGCCCTATCTGATACTACCGCTGAGTGCTTATTGCTGCACATGGCTTTCCGTGTGGAAAAGGAATAGAATAACGCCACAAGCAATAGTTCTGCGATATACTATAACTGTCCATCCGAGAAAATGTTGGGTGATTCCTACTGCCGTCTAAGGCCGCATAAGGGGCGCGCGCTAGACAGCAGGCCGTTCGAGAGATATTCCCCACAAATACAGAAAGCTGTGAACGAACAAGACTTGCTATGTAAGGGACTTTGTCCACAGACTCCTACCCCACAGCACGGCTGATCTAGTACAGGATAGTAACACCGATGAGGTGGGACAACCGAATCTACCTGCGCAGTTGTTGGCTGAGCCAAAGGGGTGCGTGGCCCTCCACCCTCACCCTCGATAAAAATATGTGTGCCACGTTGCGGCCGGCCGGCCGTAACGTCTTGGCTGTGACGGCAAGGATGCTCCCGGGAGTACCGGATGGTCTAGAGAATCGCCGAAACCGATTGGCGGCCGAGACCGAGCAGAAGACGGCAAAGCCGAGGCCCACAATTTAATTATGCCGCCCATAGATGGTCGCTGTTGCTCATGCCGCTTTCGGCACGGCGTCTGCAAATGTTCCCACAAGCGGCTCACCCGAGACCTCCTTCACGCTGGGATTCTTGCCATGCCCATCAGAGATTTCATCCTCGCTAGGTATCCACTCAACAACCTCGGAGTCTAACCCGTCTTCCGGTGAGGAGAGTTTAGAAATAATATTCTGATAGCGAGCCAGGCGCGCATCCCGGCCGGAGAATATGGTCGGATGGGTCCGTTGTGATTCTTGGGGAGCAATCTCGAATACGTCAACCAAATTACTACACGGAGAGGTCAGCCCAGCCATCCGAAGGCTACGAGTAGATGGGTATGTATATACTTCGACGTCCGGGCCACTACTCTCTGTAGGGCTTCCACTTCTCTCTGCGACTCGAGCGGGTCGGCCTGCGAATTCACGTTATGTTCGCCGAAGCTGCCGTATTGCATGTTGTTGGCATCGTCGAAGAGCAATCGCGAGACATCGTCCTGAGAGAAGGTTAGCATCGAAGACCAACACCAGGGCATAGCGCGCTTTGCACACACACACACACACACCTCATCTAACGAGTCGGACTGCCTGCGACCGATGCAGGAGGCACAGACACCCATGTTGGCTTCTGTATATGAAATATGAAAGAGAAGACTACAGCAATGAGAAGTAAATGTACGCAGTGGCTGTTAGGGTTGCCGCATTCCGGTGACTATTTAATTGAAGGAGCTCATCAAGGATCGTATAATCTGCCTGGGCGCGCCTGGCAGGAGTTAGAAGTTGCCGGATGTTACTTCTGCACCGTTGCCGTGATCCTCAAAAGTTGTTGTGGTGATGGTAAATTGCGATTCTGATGCAATTGGATAAAACGCAATAGTGACCTGCCACAAAATGCCAGACGCAATACGTGGTCCATGCATGTAGACCCCACCTTTTATTCAATGTATGACTCGCGGGGGTACTTTTTGTTACTTACCTCAACCGCCCCACAAGATTCCCTAGACGGCTAGTACGTATCCTCCCATACATTTTGTATGCAAGATAGATGTAGGTTCAAGCTTTATTTTCCAGGCTGAGCCAAATATACGGAAAATCATTACATGATATAATTTGCACGATAGATACAATACACGGTATCTTCGAACACGATAACTGATCAATAGTATTCACGGTTAAGATAGACTGTACCTCAGTCCCGTAAAGCCTCACTTTAAAGCCGACTGATAGAGCGACGAGTTTAGTGAAGCCTAGGAATTAATGTAGCAATCTATCATTTTATCCAACTTTGTTTACACGGTCACGTCTCCTCTAGGGAGAAATATTTTGCATGCAAAATAACCTTTATCATTTCCTTTACTTTTCCCATCACACTTAACCTTTTAATCCTACTTATTAAAGGCGTTCGGCAACTGCAAATAACGGCGATATTTCGCGAAACTGTTATTTCTTAATATATCGAAGCTGGCCTTCAGTAATGCGAATTGGAAATCGTGAAAATTTTTGACTGAAAGCAAATACAGCAGCTGTTAATAAACAAGAAAACGCGATATGCACTTTGTGGTAATGGCGGCTTCTAAATATATAAAAGCAGGTAGTTTCCATACAGACTGTACGGGAGTCTACATGCTAGCCTATAAGGGAAACAGGTGGGGCGGTGGAGGTGACTAACGAAAGATGCCCTGTAAGTTGTATTTTCTGTTAGTTTGCCCCACCTGGTCTACTGTACGTTGACGTAAGCCCGCATACAAAGCTGTATCCGAATAGACATAATGCGATAGTTTTAGTCGTGCTTGGCACTATCGGGAGCTATTAAGAGGCGATCTTGTAGAAAGCGGTGTATGTACACCCCATACAATTTCTATAGGACTCTCTACATTTAACATTTCATGGCAACACCTGGGGCCTATGGAGGCAACTAACAGAAAATACATTGGATACTTACTGTAATGATAGCGTTAGATCAACACTACGGGGTGCTTGACATGGATGCTAAAATTCGGCCTCTTACCCAGTAGCCACTCAATGCATGTCATGACATAACAAGATCCAGGTCAGTTCGTTGTTTCTTTAGCTTATGAGCAGGACAGCGATTATTTTATGGACCTCCGTTATTCGGATACTAGCTTCTGATGCTACCAAGATAAGTGTAATACCTTTGATCTGGTCCGTTAAGGCTGGAGGCACTGGGAATAATAGTCATTCTGCTTTACGCAAGTCCACCCATCCACACATTCCTTTGCCCCGGTCCAGCCATTGCCGCCACACTGCGAATAAGGGCCAGCTTTGGGGCCGGAGGGGGCGGTAGTTGTGGTACTCGACGCTGCCGTCGTGGTCGTCATGGTGGTGGTGGTGGTGGTGCCCGGTGGTCGTGTAGTAGTAGTGGTCAGCGTGGTCGACCCGCCGCCGTCTCCGCCCCTTATCGTCCCGGAAGCGTAGAAGACGCCGCGGCCGTTGGTTCCCACGAAGACCTGTCCGGCCGTGTTGGCGCTGCCGGCGAGCCGCGCGCTGTCGATCGCTCCGAAGCTCTGGCTCCCCTGGAGGTCGGCCCACGAGGCGCCGTTGTCTGCGCTTCCGTAGAGCCTCGGTCCCGCGGGTCCGGTGCCGAAGGCGTAGATGTTCCAGTTGTTACCCGAGCCGCGACCGAGGGCGACCTGGTAAGTGTTGCTCACCGCTGTCGATGCCTGTGTGAACGAAGCGCCGTAGTTGGTGGAATGGAAGAGGCCGACGTCCGTGGACACCCAGACCTCGCCGGCCTTCAGTGGATGGGCTGCAATGTGACGCACTTCCTTGGCACTTCCGAGCGCGCCCGCCTTCGCGAAGGAGGTCCCGGCGTTTTTGCTGACGTAGAAAGTGGCCCCGGACCCGCCGTAAAAGACGGTGTTGTTCTTTTTATCCGAAGCAATCACGGCTCCTGATGGGAGAGTGGATACTGCGGAGAACGTACTCTGATGTTGCGAGCGTTGGACGCCGTTTCCAGACGTAGACCATAGTACGGTGGAAGCGTCGGCGGAGTAGGCGACCGAGCCGCCGGCGTTTGTGGTGTCTGCCCCTGAATACAGGTTCCAGGTCACGCCACCGTCACCAGAGACGGCGACCTGCTGCGCGCCGGCTGTGTTGCCGATGCGGATAACATTCTTGACCGAATTGCCTGCATAGTCGACACTGACGGATGAAGAGAACATAGGATTGTTCCAAGGCGTCTTTGGGGATGTGCCTAAGCTGCTCGTGCTGGCAAAAGTGAAGCCGCTGTCGTCAGCAACCGCGGCCAGTAGCTCGCTTCCTCCGGGAGCGGAGGCGAGATCCAGAACGGCGAATTCCTCGATGCCATCGGCCAGCGACTGGATGGAAACGTTATGTACCGTGTCCCATTTAGTCAAGTCGTGGCCGCCGTATACAGTCAGCCCGGTGGCATAAAGCCAGTGGTCGCTGTCATGGGGGTTGATCTCGAGGGTTTCGATCATCCATCCTAGACGCTTAGTGTCGAGGTCGAGGAAGCCTGGCTTAATCCATGGCGCTTTCGGTGTCTGCAGGCTACATGTCAGCGCCGTCCGCTCCCCTAATACTGCCGTTGCACTTACAGTCAAGCTGTAATAATAGTTCATATTCGGGTAGTTAGCCCACTCCCAGATCCGGGACCATGTCGCCCCCGAGTCCGTTGATCGAAAAAGCTGCGCATCCGGCCACCATGAGTTTAGGGAGGCTACGACGAGCGTCCCCGGTTTCAGTTGGTCGACCCCCAGTCCACCGAACCCGTAGGTGAGGGCTTCGCCAGTGACAGGTGTGATGTCCTTCCAGGTGCTCGCTGTAATATCATACCTGTACACAGCACCCGAAGCGCCATCGTACGGCCCGGTGCCGTCGCTGTACGTCAAATACAAGGCCTTTTCTTTCGGTTGCAGGACACATTTGTGGGGAAAGTATCTCCGCGGCTGGCCGGGGACGGCCTTCCATGTCGCGCCGGCATCCTCGCTGACGTAGACGCTAGCCGTCGTGTTATCGGCGGTGCCTACAAAGATGCGGCTCGTCGCGCCATTGATCGTTTTGCTCGTGGAGTCAAAAGTAACAAAAGTGAGACCTTGCTTGTCGCCATTGTAACCGCCCACGTCCGTCGGGTCGGGGATGAAAGTGCCTACGGCGGTGTACGAGGAGACCTTAGAGAAGGTGACACCACCGTCGGTGCTCTTCCAGAGTCCGTTGCCACTGCGGGCTCCGAAATACAGGATCTTGGAGTTGGCGGGATCGACAGCCAGACGCTCGCCCATCCCTCGTCCAGGCATGTTACCGCCGACTTTAAAAGGTAGCTTGGAAAACGCCCAGGTAGCGCCCTTGTCGCTGCTGCGGATGATGGAACCATTATCAGGGTCCCTGTAAAAACCAAGTTAATCAGCATTTCAAATCTTCCTAAGGCGACCTAGCCCAGCAATGTCGAGACCGACCAGTCATTCGTGTACATGCCCACGGCAGCGTAAACGGCACCCGCGTTCTGCGGGTCGAGCGCAACCGCGTCAATGCCCCAGTTATGCCAGTTCGCGTGGTCGGTGATGCCGTCCGTGACGGACGTCCACGAATCGTCGGCCGCGTTGAGCCGGTACAGACCCCCGATGTCCGTCCGCGCGTACGCGACGCCCTTGGCTCTCGGGTGGAAGACTATGCCCGGCACGAAGCCGCCGCCGCCGCCGATCCTGACGTTCTTCCACGTGAACGCGGCCTCGATCGGCGCCGCGGCTGCCGCGAGCAGCAGACGGGCTGTGGCGGAGAATTTCATCGCCAAGACACCTCCGGATCGATTATCTCGTGCGGGGGGGGGGGGGGGGGGCCGGGGGGGGGGGG